>JAQGCC010001393.1:0-24094 GCA_034698905.1 Xestoiulus laeticollis | reverse complement strand
CAGTTTGACCTCCCCGTCAGTTGTATGGGTTTTACCAACTGACCTATGTTGGTAAAACCGAATCGGAGGTCAAACTGGGGTCAACTGCAGTTGACCAGAGGTTAAGTTTAACCTTCGTTGGTAAAACGGGCCATGAATGGTTTAAAACCATACTTGAAAATCTTCTAAAAGCTGTTTCAGAATAGCAATTCAAACTTTTCTATAGTTTTGAAAATACCGTATAAACGTTATCTTGGATTCGTCCGTCAAATATTTGTATAGTATCCTATCCAAAAAAAAACTTATATGTACATGTATGTTTCATTTGACACGTTCATGGACAATATTGTCAAGGTTGTAGCTACTAATGTCAAAAGGTATAACTCCTAAATTATAGGATCAACAATATGTGGCATGAAGACAGCAATAAATGTTTCTTCGTGAATTTTAAATAAAACTTGTGAACATAGCTTTAGTGGTCAAAATTGCTCTCATGCAGGTTTGTTAAATAAATGGTGTTAAAATCTTCACCTTTTTGATATAAAAAAACGATGAGCAATATTTTCAAAAGACGTTAAGACGTGCTAAAACTTTTTAAAGACACGTCTCAAGTAGTTTTTATTTGTTTGTTTGACGAAATCATAATTTTTTCAAATATTTGAAGACTTCATCAAAATAAATGTATTTATTAAACTTTATGAACACACCATGCCAAGCTCATCTGCCCTTCAGTTCAATGTCGCTATATCAATAGTTCTCAATAGACTACTCGTTCCTATAGTGATAAATAATTACAGAATTACCCGTAAATCAATTTTGCCTTTGATTTACATTTTTTATTCGGTATTTTGCAATGAATTACCTATGAATACAGGAATTCTGTCATTCATATTAGATATTTTGAATTAATGATTTTTTGAGTACCGGTACTGATAACGAATTAGTCACAGAAATAACTGGAGAGATTACACCTTCAGAATTCAATACCAAAGATTGAAAGAGTTTTTGGAATCAATGCGCAGCATTCAAATTGGTTAATTGTATAAGCGCACTTATGTTTAAAACAAGTTTAAAAAATACAGGATTACATATGCTTCATCTGCAAGCATGAAGTATATAGGCTATGCATGCTAATTTTACCTTATAAATTCCCCTTATAACATGCTTGCTAATTTTTAATTTGAAAGTTGTGTGTCTTACCATTTACTTGTAAAATGGACTACAATCAATAATTTAAAACGATGCAATTTTCATCATCACTAACTTTGTCAAATTCTTAAAGTGAACATGTAGCTTCAAACTCGTTCATAAAATCTCTTAGTAATTTTATCAAACTATAGCATACAACTGTACTTACATGTAAAAATTGTAATTTTGTTGTATTGTTGGAACGATGCAGAAAAGTGGCTTTGTGTAAGCAAGACGCCTTTCAATAAATAAAATTAGTCATCATGATTATTGCTTACATTATTTCTTTAATCAGCTTAATGATAAGATATATTCTTGCATGTTCTTTTATTTTTAAAGCAGCAAAGAAGTTTTACACAATTTGTATTGCACAATATAGATGCAAATATTTTAAACGGGAAAATTCCTATGGAAATAAAAGCCAACACAGGCTCCAAAACTCCTTTAAGTACTAAAAATCGAAAATAGATTTTAAAAAATTACCGATTATAACTATTTTAGTAAGGTTTTGAATGAGTCGCTCTTAAATACGCAATATTCCATCTATAGCTAATAGATGTATATAAAAAGGTTTTGCCTAGAAATAGTATTATCTAAAATCTCTAAAAATTGGTTTTATTCTTAAAGTTTTCATTATAGAAAAAATTATCTTTCTAGTTCTGCGCAAACACCTATAATCATGGCACTGTAATTTAAAAAAAAAATGAAAATAAGGTGACTCAAGGACTCAAAATCAAATTCGGCATCAGGTCTTGACATTTACAAAATTGAAGGGGGTTAGAATAGTTAAAAATATACTTCATTTTAATTTTTTTCGGTCACGCGTGATAGCAATTTTTACCATGGGTAGGAGATAGTGATGCCATTTTTAAGTGTGAAGATTTTGAAAACATTAAAATGAATGGGTTTTTGTACAATTTAAAAATGCATTACGACACTCTTATCTTGAAGAACTATCAAAACACGTACAGTACGTGTCTACAAATATGATTTCATAACAATTTTATTTGTAGTATGGTAATAAACTAAAATGTACCACTTCAAATGATGAAATTAAAACAATTAAAACGCACTACAACGGTTTTACTGCCCATAAGACTACCATAGTCAACAACCTGATAATGAGGATAATAAATTACTTAGCAATTAATTTGGGTATATCAAATGAGGTAATGAAACCATAATATACTCCAACCATACTTCTTCATATACCATAGACTTCAGCTCATGTTATATATCATAGTCTATATATAGAAGGACATATATATGCAAACGTTCATATTTAACACTTGCTCACTGGATAGTTATAAAATTATATTATATTGTGGAACTTTTAATTTCTTGTATAGTGCAGGATATGAATTGCTGGTTAAGACCTATGTTCTCAGATCGTGGGCCAAGACAAAACAAAGGTGACCTTCCCTTTGACGGACATGAAACTGCCTTTGATTGATTATTCCTTAGAATTGAAAATGCATGATTGTGTATGGGTGTTTCAGATTTCAATGCGAAAAAACACCCACAGATTTATAAACGAATTGTCATCATCAACTATTACTGCACCAGCAATTAGCTATTGGTGAGACGAAACATAGCTTCCGGTTTAATATGCCTCTACAAGACAATCCAAAATAAAGAGTATATTGCTTGTCCCTTACTAATGTCTCATCAGCCCGAATTAGATATAAAGGATCCTGTTAGAATATCAAGAAAAACACATACTTTGTCATAGGGATATTTTTCCTACTTTTCATAAAGTGTCAAAAGTTAATAAAAAATTAGTTAAGTACATGTATATAAAAAAAATTGTCACCTAATCTGCAAACAAAAATATTTATTTGGTTAATTAACAATGTGAAGGTAAGTTATGAGGCAAGATCAAATGTAGACAACTTCAAATTCTCTACATGAAACACATGGGAGTACATCGAACTGTGGGTTACCCAACGTTGGGTAGCTTTAACCCAACATTTGGTTGTTACACTTAAATTCAACCTAATGTTGGTATGTCCATATAGCACTCAATATTGGGTTGAATTAACAATTTTTGTGTGTGTAGCCCTTCCTTCCCTTATCTTTTGCATAATAATTGTACATGTACAAGGTTATTCAAAGAAAAGGTTTTCAGAAATTCAAGGGAACTGAAGTTCATATACTATACCCTTAGGTCTTGAAACCCCCGCCGACAGGTATCCAGTCCTCCAGATAGGTTATATTCTAAGCCAAGGGTCTTTGACCACTAAACCCCTCATATATAACGCCCACCCTACTTTTGCTGAGTAAGGTGTAGGTTGTTTTCTAGTTTAAAAGTAAGGTATGGAAATTTCCCTATAATGTCTTAAAATCTTTAAAACGTTTCTGGGGCACTAGGGCATATACAGTATGTACATTATCTTCGAAAATTACTCAAGAAGAAGCGTTGCTGTGCATTTACTGTTTTTTTTCGGTTTTTTTTTTAATTGAAACGGACCATAATAAGACGAAAGACCGTCTTAATTGTACTTCAACATATTTTAAATTCTGAAGACATACACATGTACATGTGCAAGCATTCACATGTATCTTAATCACTTTATAAAAATATGACGGGCCTTTCAAACTGGTAAAAATCTATCGTATATACAGTGTAGATGCAATATTATTAACGAATGATTTATGAGCTTAAAAATAAATTGACAACTGGCTACGCAATTCCAAGTAATGATTTCAGTAATTAATTTTCTTATCATTTTAACATCTGACCGTGTGTCTCTTAAGACTTGTTTCCAACAGGTTTACACTAGTCATTGCTGCATGATAGAATAAATGATATTTTTAATTTCCGAACAAATGTGAGATAAAATATAGATAACAGACCAATTATAAATACCGTTAATATGAAATATAAACAATCCTCAGGCATTCCTGATGTAAAGCATTTTTTATTTTATTTCCTTAGATAAAATACTGAAATGAAAATAGTACGTCGTTTATATAGATAATAGATTATACATGTAGTATATTTTTGTAACTGCCAACATTTGTGACAACTTGATCGACCAGCATGAAGTTGGTTTAAATTTAATAATTGGGCAATTTCAAATTACACGATGACGAATCAGATTGATGCTAGTAACCCTTAAAGTAGGTAATTTCCAACTGTGGAACGAATTTGATAACCAGGATTTATTTTATTGATATAGACGCACGGGATTTTTTTTATTATAAATTATATACACATGCAGCTTACTTGTCAGTGTTGAAGTTGTTGTATTGAACCTTCAGTCATTTAAAAAATGGCAGATCACCAGTATAATTATTCGATTTTCAATAAACCATATCATGAGAATAATACCACAAGTAAATAAATAATTGTGGTTTTTAAACGGCTATTAACCTAACCGTGAAAATGCGCCTTCGTGCAACTAAATATACTTTACTTCGCCTTTATATTATTAAAGGTTACCAACATTAAAAATTTCATGCTTCATTGAAATTTCGATATTCGATACTCACCCCAAATGTCATAACAGGGAGTGGTAAAAAAGACATCTACATGTAAGATACCTTAACGGTATCAAATTCTTAGAAAAATATTCGGTACCTTATGTAGGGCAGTGAGTTAAAAAGCAGACAGTGGTAATTTATGCTGTCCAGTAAGTCTTGTTAGTTTACCTGCACAAAAGCAGTAGTGAAAAGTATATCGAGTCAGGATTGAATGGCAATTGAAATGCCCAATGACAATGTTAAAAAGACGAAAAATAGCTCACAGCAGTATACGAGCACGCAAGGATAAAACATGATTTATAATAGGTTGGTTGAAAGTGCTCCACTTTTTGCAATTGTCTGTGATTGTTTCAGGATACTCAGGCGTGGTTTTCAATTTTAAGGCTTTATAGGATCGTCAGTGGAATGTTTTGCCGTGGCAAAAGGCGCATTATCTAATTATATACTTCACGGTATTTATAAATAAGAGCAGATTCTCGGAGACATGGACAACTTCCCTGCACAAATATCTTACTTTAAAGAAAGATGAGTGACAGGCATGTTGCGCTATTTAACCTAAAGATTTTTTTAAAAAGATGATGCAGATTATATAGCCTATGGGTTTCGCGGATTTAATGGATGGATACATGACGCCATTTTTCAATCTATAAACGCTACTCCATGCATGTATTTTGGATAGATGACTTTTATGACTGGCATATGCCTTCAGAAAATGTCATTCTCCTTGACTAATATTTTGGGCAGGTTTGCTTTAGGCACAGGTTACCCGTGAAAAAAAATAAACAAGATTTCTAGTGAGTACTAGGCTAATGATATAAATAACAGATTACTAAGCCAAGAGACTGAAAAAATAATTAGTTGTTAATGACTGCTTTTGACACTTGGTACACTAATCTACATGAACATAAACGTGCGTATACTTAGCCCAAATAATGCAAATGGAATACTCAAATCAAATATCATTTACATGTATATAGAATGATGTTTGTTTTTTGGTGTTATAATACTACAAGAATCAGTTTATTAATCGTTCACTTGAATACTTATTTGAAATGCGACAGAGACTCATTTATTATTTAATGACATGTAGTTTGGCAAGTCAATGTTACAGTTGTATGATGATTTGCATACAACATAATTTACGATAGCACTTAAATTTACCTACATACAAACGATTTGAAATCTAAACACAAAGCTAACCGTACGTACATGTATTCAAGAATCCCTCTATAAATATGCAGTTTACATTTACTAAAAATTCTCAAAAAATATATTGTCAATTCAAAAAGTATTCTCAAAAAATAAAAATGTCACACAATTCTTTTCAAGTTCTTCAAAACAAATTAACACTTATAAATTCATCTTGATTTATAGTTTTGCACATAGTCATGCATTGCAATGCACATGCATTTAACTACTATGTCAAGTTATCATTCACAAAAAATGTAAACTTAAATTAAAAAAGTCTTAACGAGATTACAAGACAAGTAATTCCTGTCGTTTTGTGCCAAAACAACTTGTACACAACGTCTGAATTATTTTTGCCCACGCCTTTGTTTGAAAAAGTTATGCTCAATGTTGTGAGTTGATAGTTAAACATAAGATACCGTCTGCAATTCCATTGAGGTCAAATGTCGAGTTCTTAATTAGCTAGACTTATCACCAAAATGTCCTTGAATATATTGATGTTTTAGATGAGACTGATGCGGTTCAAATACAAAAATTTATGCATAAAGACTGTATTTTGTGTTGCAAAACCTGAAATATTGATGGCATATTTGGTGTGTTCATTAAACATGCTTTTGATAAAACGATAGTTTTGATTTCAATATCATGATGAGATGAAACTTGTATTTATTTATTAAGTTTATTTAACGATGTTCATCACCAAACATCACACGTAAGGGAGACAAGGATAAAGTAAGAATGCATACAAAGTGAGGAACATGGTCGCGACCAATTCTGGCAATTGCCAATAAACAACTGTCAAAAACTTCATAAAAATGGCAGCTAAATTGCAGCAAGTTTGAAAAACGTCAACTGGAAGGAAGATGTGCAACAACCAAATTGAATTGAATTTATAAAAACTTCAACTCGTTGATCTTTCAGCTAAAGTGAATTTCCATTGAGCCCTCACCTCAAATTTTAAGGAAAGACAGTTATAGGGTATTGTACCACTTATTAAAAATTTAGTACGTAAGGGTCCCAAGTTCTATATATTCTGCAATATGTATCCCCATCAGGTTTACATTTTCATCATACCTTGAATATACTTTATATCAGAAGTCACTAACATTAATTACAAAAATATGTCCATGAGTATTCCAAGTAGGTGTACATGTTAATTTGAATTTCAAAATGTGCAGTGATAGGTCATCATACAATGGTAATATTTTCCTAGAATTCAATTGCATAATGGGTTGGTAATTCAACTTAAAAACGGTAATCGTACATCTGACGTGACTTTCCAAACCACTGGAATGTCATTTTAGCAGATAGTTACTTTCAAGAAAAGTAGGCTACTGAACTCAGTTAATTGTATTTTCTGCGTTAATCTATTACTTTTACTGTACGTTTAAAACTTTGAAATAATTTCGATTGCAATCGAGCATGTGCTTGCCTGGCATTGGTACGACCAAACAAAACTTTTGTCCATGACTCGGAAAGTTCCCTTATTCGTTCAGACCAATACCTTGATCAAGCCTCGATTTCATCGTTGATGAATACGTGATGATTATGCATTAATTATAGTGAAACTAAAGCAAGGTCATTTCAATTATCACGAGAGGAGAAAGCCACAGTGGCCAATGCAAAGGTATAATATACAATACGATTAAGTAGCGTGAAAAGACCATTTATCAAAAAGTCTAGTCCACCCATGGGTCGCGGTTTTACCTGTCAGGTAATAGCCCTGCAGCTATAAACATTAGTCGCTAGGTTAGCCAGTGTTGCGAACCCCCCAAAAACAAAAACCTTATGCAAAAATCCTGCTTTCGTGGTAGGAGATGAATCATGGATGATTACTGAAAATTATCCTTGCAAGACATCTTTTTCTGGAGGCACACACTGGGAAAGTCGTCTCCCGTTTACGTTTTAGATCCTGTTCGGAATAAAGATGCTTATACGTGGCGTGTAGGAGGAATTATAGAAGACTGTCACCATAACTTCAAAAAAAAATCAAAAAAACTTAAAGATCAAACTATTAAGATTACTAACTGAAGAATGTTAAGGTGAACTTTAGCATCTAGGTTGCGCACCATGACTAACCCTTTGAAAAAAGACAAAAAACTAGCAAAAATGAATCAATTGTGCATTCAGCTGACAAGTTCGGCGTCGGCATATTTTGAATATTGTTTTATTATGTTAATAAAAGTGAAATATTTTTTCAGAAGTAAAAATAAAAAGTGTAGTTGATAGTCTTAAAGCAAACGTTGACTTTGTGTCATATTGCCAATTGCAATAAAGTAACCTTTCCAGCGGTGACAGACAGGCAAACAGAAGTCTCTAAAATTTAGCCTATTGTCTGTATCACCGTCCTTGCAATATACTGTAGATATCTGCTGAAATCGTATTATATGGGAAAATTATTAGTGCAATTTTAGTGAAACTAGTCACACTATCAAGAATTGCTTGCATTACAAACTAAATAAACATGTACATGTATGTAAAAGGTCTAATCTTAAATATACTAATCTAATTGATGTTTCCATCAAAGTGTTCATCACATTTATTGTCAACAATTGGTACAAAATGATTATTATTTTAAAATGTGGTGGTAAATCGTCCTTGCAGACCTGCAGTATAGATGATTAAGATAACTGCACAAATTATATTATATGGGGAAAATGTTAGTGGAATTTACACATATATAAATTAATTACAGTATACATAAAAGGTCTAATCTAAAATTAATAATTGATGTTTTCATCAAATAGCATCGCATTTATTGTCAATAATTGGTGAAAAATGGCACTTTATTATTATTTTTAAATACATTTATGTTAGTAAATCATCGTGTACAAATATGCTCAAAACTAACAATAAAGGGTTCTTATGAGGTTAAGAGGTTTATTATGCAAAGCAATGTGCACACTTCAACAACTATACATAGTGGTCTATCAGATGTCTTGGACAACTTAGAAAACGAATGACCACCTCGAGTGAAAGCGCAAGGACAGTTAAAGGGCAATCTGGCAATGGTATTCCCATGCATTTATTCATTAATTTATCTAAGTTTGTCATAAAACCAATAAATCTGAAAGTCATCGGAGGTTCTTTGGTATCCAGCAGTCATGTTATGCAAAATAACGCAAAACTTCTTGTAGATTTAGAGGAAGGACTCACACTGTGCACTGCCAGACCTATAAACTTCTCCTAACAGACCAGTTTCATCGTAAAATACTCAATAGCTGAATAGCTATACTTACATAGTGTACCGAAATTGCGCTGCCTTAGGCAGAGTTGTAAATTCAAAAAACTTGCAAGCAACAGTATGTCCATTTTGGAAGGCCAACGGTCAGCCATGAGCAACTATTTGACTAGCACATATCTGTAGCTATGAAATAAATCCACAAAAAAAGGGTTTGCAAAGTCCCGTTTCTTTTTGGTTTTATAGTTCAGTAGATCCTAATCTTCATCTTAAATTCTCAAAACTGTAATTTCAAATAGCTTTAGTTCAGTTTTAAAATTAGGAAATTGCGAATGGTAACTGAATTGTTGTTGACATAAAATAGCCAAATGTGCCTTAGTCATATTAATATTACATTTTAAGCCAAATTTAATAACCAATAAAATACTTCTTCGGTTTTCCCAATAATAGAGGGATTGCGCACGCCTCCCTTAATGCCCCGTCAACTGATTTATACCTTAACGAGAACGCATTGGAAAAACATACAGTGCTGTCAATGTGGTTAGCATTAAGGGAGGCGTGCTCAATCCCTCTAATAGCTCCTTTCCTTTAACTATATATAGCCTATTTCTGAATGAAGGAGCCAATCTTTTTTATTCATCAAATGAGCTTCATTTGACAATCAATTCAATGGAATTAATAATTAAATAGCTTAAAAACTTCATAACTATTTTAGTTTGCAATTGTTAGAGGGCATCACATTAAAAACAAAATCAACATGCGTGCATATTTCAAATTCACATGCTATTAACTTTGCAGAGAAAGCTAACAAATTGTCAAAATAGACAACACCAACTTTTTTATTTTCATTCTAGTATTAAAAAAATTATTAAACAGGCTATTCGTGATCGGATAAAAATGAAACAACTATGATAATATTTACATGTGTGGGAGAAAACAATAATTTATGGAGGTGTTTACCAGAATCAAAAAAGTTTGTGGAGGCTATAGTCATTGTTAGAATATGCTTAAATGGTGCAATTTTTGCAACGTTATAGAGGCAATAATGATTTTCACAACTCGTAAGTTTTTTTTTATGCTGTATCCAAGACGATTTTATGGTCATCTTCCTATATTATTTGTATATACATCTAAGCAAATTACCAATTCAGCAAACGCAGTAGAGATGCAATAATAACACCAAACAAAAAATATTCTTCCTCTCTATTATTGCATTTTTGCATTGGCAGCCCTGCACCCCCGCTTTTTTGACTTCCATATGGATGTGGTTAATGAAAAATGCAATCAATTTCTTTTTTCTTGCTACTTTATATTTCGCCAAGAATTCTTCATAAAGTAGTCTTAACACCACTGGCAAAAATAATATAAATGTTGAGATTGCCTCATTTTTGCAAAGGTAGATGGATCGACTTTACCTATATAATATTCCTCTCACCCCACCTTGGTTCTAGCACAATGCCCATTGTGATCCAATTAGGACTGAAGTCAATGTATGCCAGTGGACTGCCCCTGGAGTTTTTGGGACGAACTCATATGCTACTTGCAGGTGATTGTCCTCTTCAAAAAAACTGATTTCACTTCAATAGGATGAAATGATACCATCAAAACTTGGGCAGATCTATGTAACTTATAATGAATGCCGTTTGGAAATGAATCACGATTTCAATTTCGATATAAGCTTACTTGTACATGGATATTCTGTACATTGCGATGAGTTATGAACTAATGTTATTTTCAACAAATTTCAATTAAAATTGCGGGGAAATGAGAAAATGTGAAATTACCAAAAAATGATTAGTTTTATTGATGAAATACTAATTAAAAGCACCAGCCTTTTATAAGAGTATATACATGTATATATGTTTTTGAAGATCAAATTAAGAAAGAATTAAAGAACGGTTGAGGTTCATGACATTCACTACACCCAAACATCTAGTTACTTTAATGAAGGTATGGACTATAGACCATAGTTATATTGCTTCAATATTACAGTATGTGCGTTTTAATTAAAAATATTGATTTCATTGAATAATTTAAGAGAAAAAAATCATTGTAGGATGCAGTATGATATAATACTATGTTAGCTATTCTTAGAAACTACACGTTTTTTACCGTGATTCAAATTTTCAAATGCCATTACTTAGGTAGCATCAGATCATAATTTGACGCATGTGACATACTGATTGACCAATTACTGCTGGTTTTCTACGAAAATTTGATAGCCATAAATCATCAATATTAAACAACATTTTTTTTAAAAAAAAATTGCAGCGGGGAATTGTTGAGTTTCTCACGAATTAACACTGGGCCATTTTTTTCACTTCTCAATTTAGATAGCATAGTTTGTATATGCATGAGCTTGATGAAAAACTTGTATTTTATCTGTATGTGCAATTTTCTGAAATAATGTTCACACTACTGTAAGTCCACTGATAGTTTTTTTTTTATTTTGCTTTGCAACAAATCTTGGACCAACTACATACATTAATTCTATAACACTGAAATTTAGCCGGCTGGTGCACTTTTTAGAAAAATAATACTGTCTATATAGACTGAAATGAATATACAGGGTGTTTTTGTACAAACCCAAACTTGAGTTAGAGTGAACTAAGATAAACACTTTCCATCATAGAACCTAGGGTCCAAAAATTACTATTAAAAAGTTACATGGAATTCATGTTGGCACAGAATGTTACAAAAATTATGTGTTTATTACAACACCTTATTATTACGCTCTACCGTTACAATTAATGCAAGCCTCACATCGGCGAAGCATTGATTGACGCACTCTTTCAAAGATGCCCGGCATGTCATTTTCAATGTCCGCAGCAACCGCAATACTGGCCACAAGATCTTCTTGTGTGCCCACTGGAGCCTCATACACTTGTTCATTTGTTCAACCTTTCTTGAATCGTTGTCCCAATCTAGCATTGCCATCAGCTAGCCCATAAATGAAATGCATATCAGTCAATTCGACCCATTAAATGTTCCATGCACTAGATACACATTTGGCCATGTAACTTTTTAATAGTGACCTTTAAACCCTAGGTTCTATGGTGAAAAATGATTACCTTGGTCGATTCTAACACCAGTTTGAGTTTGTACCATGAGTTCAAAATCACCCTGTATATGTACACATTTAAGAAATAAAATAGTTGTCATTTTTTTAATGCAATCCCATTACTGTCACAGTGTTATGGTGTATCTTTAGAAATCTATATAATTCTTTAAAATAAGAGATGATATATTTTTTCAGTGATTGGATGCTCCACATTTTGACCAACATTAGTTCTTTCTCACGTCAGCAATGATTTTTTCAGTAATTTTGTGTTCAGTAATACAGTATCTCCAAGTTGGGCATGGCCTTCTTTACACTGACGTTATAGATCTGGACGCCCTCGATTTTTTTTCCTGCATTTTTTGTCATTTACCCTAGTAATGGTCTTGGGCAGTCTCAACCTTTAAAGGCCTCTACCTGTAGTTAAAAACTAACCTTTACAGATCCTTCAACCTTGTCTGATCATAAAGGTCGCGCAACATCCTTGCATTGACTATTTGCAAATTTTTTCGAAGTGTCAATTTCACGATGAAGTGTGAGAAAACTGGGTTTATAATCCGTGTGAGACTACTCATATGACAAACATTCGTAAAACTCATGGATTGGGAATGAATTTATAAATGTTAGTTTTGGTGGTAGTATAGCTTATATAGTACGTGTAGCTTTTTATACCATTAGTATTAAGGTCACTTTTACGCAAATGATCAACATTTTCTATATTTCCAGTCAACCGTGCAATAGAGACATGAAATAATGCGTAAACAGCACGTTTTCAATTATACCCTGAATTATCAATTTAGGTGTTCAACCCATTGTACTCAACAACGACAATTCCAACGCCAGTAATTAATGCAACAATATAATTTTCATATTTATGAGCATACCAGCAAGCACCTTGCCATCAACTATTAAAACCTGTTTTCTCAAAAAACAATCATCGAATATGCATCTACTTAAATTTAATGTATATTGGCATATGGCAAGTTCTTAATACAGAGAGATTAAAAAAATTAAAGCTTTCCACCTAGCCCAAAGACATTGGGGGAACATTTTGAAACAATTTTTTTTTTAATTCGTAAAATAATAAAAAAAATAGAAGGAGAACTTCGATATCGTCGAAAAAAAGTGATGCCCAAGAGCAGTCTGTGAAAAGTAGTCGGTCAGGTTAGTTAAGTTTGGCCTACATGTTTTCTAATGAGTGTGGTCACCATTCTGCCTGTGCACAGTGTCCGAGATAAACGTGCCTCTGTTCTTTTCCACGTCTGTGCACGCATTTCAAGGAGGCAGAAGAAAAAAGTTTTCCAGTTCTAGAAATCGAGTTTTCATTAAAATCAAGCTGAGCAGCTGAACTACTAGCAATCGAGCGATTGTGTGCGGGATTGGCAGCGGTGCAAGACAAGAGGCTGTGCAATAGAGCAAGGTAAACTGGACTATAGTCGTCCGTCGAGTGCGCCTGCAGAACCATAGAAATCGAGTCTGTGTGTGTGGTGGCCAAACACACGGCATCGGATACCGTCTCCATAAAAATCAAGGTGCTTCAACCGGGATGATGAGTACGTGAGTATAAAGAGATCCAGTGCAGGCAGGGAGAGCGAATATCCGAAAGTTGCTCGTGCAACGGCTGCAGGTGCAAATAAATCTGTGGAGTGCGCTGAAGAGCATGACGCAGGGATAAAAGGTATACATACGCGTTTTCGTTTTTGCTGGTCCGGAGGAGGAAGCGAATCACAAATCGAGAAAGTGTCTTGTGTTCTTCCACCTGAGGCCAGAAGCAGCGAGTGAGAGTGGTGTATGAGTAAGAACGGGCGAAAAAAAGGATGCGAACGCAGGCAAATGGGGGAGGAGAATGTGGAGAATTAGGAGGAGGATCGGCGGCAATTGAAGAGAAGTGGGGGGGAGGACGAGCAACGGTGACCTATTAGTGCGCAACAATGTATAATGCAATGGACGGCATTGTAGTCGTAGTAGGTTGCAACAGGGGGGTCAGCATTCCTCATCAGGGGGGTATATATGCGGCGTTCGAGCGCTTCGTGCCAACAGATGATTCGTGATAGGAAAAACGAGCGCATCTTTACCCTTTTCCCACATCCTCATGCATTAGCAAGCGATTCCCGGCGACTGTTCTCGAGCATTATGCTAATCAGGGACGGACTGTTGCATCTCTTCATCCCGTTCGCAACTTTTGCTTCTGCTCCAGCCGGACTAATGTTCCTCCGTGGACACCACGCGCGCTGGGTGCTGGCGGTTGTAACCCTACTCATTGCCGCCGCATCTCCAGCAGAATCTTCCTCGGACACGCTACTTGCTCCCTTGCCCTTTGGCCAGGCCCTGGGGCGGCCTCTCAAGCAGCCGGCCATCGCTGTGGCGGTCGGACTAAAGAACATTATTTTTCCACCGTGTCCACCTGAAGTGGCGAGCAGTGTGAAAGACCAATTGGGAATTGCCAAGTTTTGGAATTTGTGGAATATAACCGATAACCAAGACAAGACGCTGTTTCCGGTGGCTAAGAATGAAAGTAAGTAATTTTTTTTAGTTGTTTGGATGGCAAAGATCATGGATAAGAGGATGGAGAAGAGCAAGGAAACATATGTGATTTTAGTCGATTATAGATATGGAAGGATTATAGGTATGGTTCCATGCTATTCTCCAGTACATGTGATGCAACCACACATAGTGGAAGCAAATGGTGCGAAATGCTATTATTCTCCATCCTCTTATGCATGTTGTTTTGGTAAAAACTCCTTCGGTTATCCAGACACTCGTGCTGGGTTCAAGGGTCAAGACCTTTGATGCCAATAGATTAATGAATTGGGAGCGTCCCCAGGGGCATCGAGATTGATAATGGAAAGGGCGGAAGCTTTAGGAAGGCAGAAGAACATTTTTTGGAGATAGCAAAAACGTGTGGGGGGAAAAAATTGCATCTTCTTGCCTACATGGTTAAAAAGCATAAGGAAAAAACCTGTTTGAAAATCTAGTTCACTGTGCTGTTGCGGAATACCAGTTCGGGGTAATATGAATTCTGGTGAGCTTCAAAAACCACTTAAAACCGCAGTTAAAAACGGGAAGAATAATCTTAAATAATCATGTCAGCGATTGAATAAAAAAGTAGAAAATAATATCACCCATTTCGCAAAAAAATAAGTGCACACACATTACTCATGAATCAAAGTGGGAATTATATAAAAGGAAACGTGCATTCCAAAATGTTTCATTTTAAAATACACGTGCTTGCAAATTCTTATATAACAAATTATAAAGTTTTTTTTACTTGTTAGTATAGTGAAATTTAAATTCACTTCTTATTTACCTGCAAAACGAGTTAATTTTAAAGTTTTTCTAGGTTAATCGTAATAATTTGATTAATACCGATGATTTATCAGTGATTCATGTCCTATATTAAGCAAATATTTTGTCAACTGCTGTACTAGAATAAGCATAAAACTAGACATCGCCACGAGGTGGAAAACTTAATCCATTTATAACCTACATTATCATGTTTTTCGTAAACTAAAAGTAGACTATACAATTTTTAAAAAAAAACAAATATCTCATTATAGAAGCCTGGCCTAAAACCATTACTACAATGAATGTAAGCGTAAATAATGCATAACCCAGTAAAATTAGCAGTTTTGTACTGTTAATAAAGTGATACAAATATTGCGGTTAGTTATATATAAACGTCCATTCTGTCCGATTTTCGTGCTTGCCATTCGTGATGAAAATGTGATAGCACACATTGTTTACTCATAAGACAAAAATAAAAAGGGAATTAACAAAAAACCTATTAATAGTTTAATGAATTAGGAAGTCCATTAAGCATTGTCTAGTCATGTTATTAAATAAATCTTAAATAATACGAAAAATTACTCGGTTCGACGTTCGACATCTTTTTCATTTTTAATTTAAGTAAACCTCTTATTAGAATGTAAATTTAAGATGAAACTTAATGGGATTAAGGTGTGTAATTAGCATTCCTTCGAAGAAAAGAAGTCCTTTATCATTCCCCCAGTTTTACTTTTTTCTTGAAAATTCCTTGTAATAATTGCTTGTTTAAGTATAACTTGGGAAATTTACATGACCAGAAGAATTTAGAGCAAACTTGATTAAAACAAAATAAAGAAAACTTAACACATTACATTAAAACCAATGTTGTCAGAAGAAAATCGCTACTTTTAGAAGAAAAAAAAAAGTACATGTAAACAGGTTTGCATTTTTGTGGCCTTCAATAAATTACTCATACAAAATATTACATGTGCACAGCGTAACATTTTGGATAAAAAGCATTGTATTCGGGAGTTTTAAGACGGCTTTTATCTAATTTTAAAGACCTTGACAACCTATGGAAATTTTAGTGAAATTTTGCAAACAAATTTTCTCTAAAAGCAAGTTCAAAAGAAAAGTATAATTCGCCAGTAATTATGTACTCAAACGCATGAGTGATGGAGTTATACTCCACGTTATAAAATTGAAATACTGAGACATTTATATCCTCTATTCCTTATCTAGCTCGAATTTATGGCAAACGTGTCTCTCATTTTGATTAGACGAAATTTGGTGTTTAATCTGAATTGGTCACTTGTTATTGGAAATGGCAGGCTCGTCCAATTAACGGTTTTTCAAAGGTTGCTCGACTTCAACTATATAGTGAATGATACAAGGTAGAAATGTCTAAAATGTGGTTAAACTTGTGCCGTGTTTTTTAATTTCTTTCATTACATAGCTGTGAGATTTGCGGGAGAAAATCTGATCTAAATTTGCATTCTACATGTAGGTCAAACGAGTGACTTTCACAGTTAAAAACATTGAGAATAAATTAGAAAAGCAAGAAAAATTACATTCTTAATTTATAAAACATACATGTACATATATGTCCGAAACACGTTTTTATTAAAATAACTTTCTAACGTTTAACGGGAAAGCAAAAAAAAAAAATATCTCACTATTAATCACACGTTAATTTTGTATTTTCACCCTTTGCATGCATATCGAATCAAATAAAATGAAACCATGTAATGAAATTATGAAAATTATACCAATAGTGCTCATAGATTTTAGTCAAACAAATTTTGAAAGTGTGCTTTCCCTTTTAATAAAATTATAATGCATATCCGAAAAAGTATTTTGATTAGAAAATCGAATACCTTATGTTAACTGAGTTATTAATTTTATGACAGCAAATTTATTGAAATGACCCTGTTACCAATTTTGGCTTTGTGGCTGAAATTTTCTTTTGATATACAAATACTAGAACTTCAAAAAACCTCGAGAGAGAATACTAAAACAGCTAGTGCAAGCCACATGTCAGATTAATTATACTGTACATACACGTTAAGACAAGGAAATAAACGTTGCACTACAACAAAATTAATAACACAAGCACGATTTCATTGTTCTTTTTTTAAAAATTGATTAATAATCTTAGTATCATTTAAGATATATTTAAAAATACATGCATATAGTGTTCAAAGAATAATTCTAAGTAATGATGATATATACCAAGCCGCTTACGAATTGGTACAACGAACATTAGTTTTTTAAATACCAAGCGTGAAACTGAAGCAAACAGACATGTAGGAAAATCAGAAAATGTAACCACCTTCCACAAAATGAACTTTGGTGCATTGTAATATACCATACTCAACTTACCATATTCAATGTCATGTATAGGGAAAATGCACAATATGCAGCAAAACGTTTGAAAAAATTGAAGAGAGCAGACCTAGTTACAAAATGTCATTGCCCCTTATTGAATTCAATTTAAAAAATATATTCAGTATATTACCGGGTTTCAAACTAATGTGATGAACGGGATATTTTCAATGGATAAAACAGCAAAAGTGCTTCCATTAAGAAAAAGAAAAACTAGTTCAGCTCTACCTTACTTGATTTTTTTTTCAACACAACAATGACAAACAAGTATTGCCATATGCAGGATATTTACCATCGCGTTTATTTATGATAAAAACTATACCAAACATCATAAGTAATACACTAAAATTGTACTCATTATAAATAATTAAATGGCTTGGTCGCATCTCCAAGTATACAATAAAGGTTTGAAAAAAAAATCAAGAAAGCTTTCAAATCTGCAGATCTACGAAATGTTAGCGAAGAATTACGATCTGTTTGGTTAATTTGAACAAGCCATTACACATTTGAAACAATAGCCAGGATTTCTCCTTTTTCACACACGTAGGTTACTAATAACGCCTTCAAGGTTGAATGTCATTAATTTGCTTTATCCTTGATGCAATTGACGTAGCCAACTGAAACAATTTCTATATTCACGAAATCTGTGTAAATTATAAAGATGGTATTCAAGTTGGGAAAACTTTTGTGAAAATTTATTACTTTATATCGACCCAATTAAATTGACACGAAAAGTCTCTCCCAAGTCCAGTCCATGCTGTGGTCACATTCCACATACCCGGACATGCCATACTGGCTACAGAAGTTAAAATTACTCTTCTCATTACATTACCTGATAATGGTCCCTACAACTGCTAGTTTTTCCAGTTTCGTCCCTGAAACCAACTGGTCAGAATAGATTTTTATCAGTTCTGAAAACTATAATGTGTCTATAAAGTAGGTCTGCGTGTGCCGGCCACACCTAGATCCATGTTTTCAATTTCCGTCACAGTTAGGCCTACTATATATGGGCAATAGGGAAAAAAGGCAATTTCGAAATATTGCTAAGGCAGAAATTAAGGAGATTAATTACATAGTGCTTGTAGCATTATGAAATCTTATAACGCCATTTTCGACCATAAGCTGACAAAATTACCATTACTAGCACGTTACAAATGTTTGCCATATCAACCTAGTTCCATAGCATGGAATTTATTATATCAAAGTAAAAATGAATGAAGAACATCTGCAAACCAGTTCTAATTGGGGATTTTACCTTGGAGATTAAAAATTCGAGGAAAGATATCTTAGATAATTCTATTAAAAAATGCATCAAATTAGATGTTATAAGTTTTCTTCAAGAGTTTTCCGCATACTTAAGAGTTAATAAAACAAAGATTATTATCAACATTAACGAGTAATGCATAAAATCACTTATACATATTAAGAATATAGCATTTATTGTTTAATATAGCTTAAGACATTCCAAATGCTAACATTTGTATAACAATTTACAACATCAACAAATGAAAACAGCCAAACTTAAAAATCTATACCTTAAAAACTATTGTAAGGAACATTGACCTGGGGTTTAATCGAGTATTTACATGTACGTAATGGGTAAACAGAAACGGATGGTATACATGTATATTCTATTCTACCAGGGTTTTATTATCGGGACGATGCATAAGTATAGAATCTATAAAAAGTTGTATTGCAGTGTAATGTTAAAACATAAACATTAATGAGATGTTTAGTTTTTAGTCGAGCACAATAGTCAGTTAAAACTGAGGTGAAAATATTTGTAATAACATTATTGAACAAAAAGTGTTATTTCCTATTCGTGCACCACAAACATTTCGTACAGAAATAGGACAAACTGGATTGAATGAAATATAGAAGTTATCACATAATTTGTGATTTAGAAATTATGTAATAGACCAAACTTTTATCATTGCATATAGTGCGGTCAATTTTAGCGTATTAAAAAAATAAACCCCTAATAAAATAGTTTTTAAGTTACGAACAATGCTATCTTCAAAATGGCTTTTAACCAGCAGGTCACATCAACACTTTCACTGCTTTTTATTCAGCACTTTCACACAATTTTGTGATTTAAAATGAAACGTTCATCATGAAATCCTATAGAATTATTTATGAGGCTTTCAAGAATCACACAGTATACACAACAGAGATAATGAATCCTTACAAACAATATATTAAGCAAAATAATTCCTTTACAATTTAACGCCTCTTTGTAAACCCAAACATGTATTTTTTATCGCACTTCATTCAGAATGAGGTTATAAGATAAGGAAACAATTTCAAGAATTCACATGCAACTGCTACAGACAATCCTACACTATGTATCTGGAGACCAAAAAAAAAAAAACTATGGTCAAATTACTAAATTTGTCATAATAGAAAACTGGCATTTTCATCTTTATGTAAATAATGTAGACTTCTTTAAAGAATACAATGAGTTTCAGTTAAGTTTTATCACAAAAAAAAGTTTTACATAAATAGTTCATTTATGTGGGCCTATTTTGCGACTTTGATAAGAAAACAGTCTTTTTTAGTGTAAGAAAATTCAAAAATTGACTTTAGAAATGGCACTGCGTGCAATTAGTTTTTCTTGAGATCCAATTACGAGAAAGTTAATTACATCTACTTTCAAATTACATGGCGGTTCCTATGATATGCATTTCCGTTGAATACCGGAATATTTTGAAATCTGGATTCAAGGTGCGATTTTCATCTACCTCTTTTGAATTTCTTAATGGAAACACCACCTTAAGCATGTTCTAATGTCACGAAAATCCTTTATTCAAAGCCTGGCCATGTTCCGGATCGTTAGTGCGTAGACGAGTAATTTTTCGTTTATGCATGAAGCTAGGTAAAATACGTGGATATTGTTACACCTGCAGGCCCACCTTTTGGAAAAACAGTCCTATGACCTGTGCTGGGACGAAGGACAACGTAGTTTAAGCTTTAAATGTTAAATTTCCTAGGAAACGACAGACCTTCATTTTGCAGGGCACTGTAGAGATAGAAGCTTATCTTTAATAATGTCTTTCATGCATTGTTATGCCAGCGCCATGAGCTGCTGATGAAATAAAAAGATATTAATTTAAGTCAGAAAAAAACTGCTACTGTAAAGCGTACAAATCAATTTAAGAAACTTAACTCGTATAAAGCGTGGGCTTTTTTTATGAACGCGTATAACCAGGCAAGTACGTGTATATACACTTTTCGTAGGCGTATCAATTTGTCATTAAAAAAACCCATTTGTATAAGAAGACTTAGGTACACTTTTGCACTTTTTAGTACCGGGTAATCATTTACATGTAAGTGCGCCTCTATACTTGTCAATTGCAGCGTGATTTTTATCATTTAGTTTAATGAACAATTAATGAACTTAAGATTTTCTGCAATCTCAAACGAAATTCAGGCTTAAGTGATGAATTACAGAAGCGAATGCCAAGTTCAATATACTTTTGGCATTAAGCCATTATAACGGCAAAGAACTGTTGTATCGAATTAACAATTACACCTCTTCTTATACAGTGAAACCTGTGAATAGCGCACATCAATGGGACCGAACAATAGGGTGTGCTACTTGGAGGGATGTGCTTTATGAAGGTTCTACTAAAGTGAACCCCATAATGAATCAGATATTATTATCCTAATAAAGATGCACAAATATAAATGTTGTAATTTTAAATGGTTTTTAACATAAACAAAACTGAAAAATACATATAGAAAACTATGTAGCTATATATGTAGTATAGATGTAGCCATTTTTACTTTATATTGGGTGTACATGCATGCATCGAAATCTCTTTTCTAAATGGTAAACATGCATTCACTATATATGCTAATGTATTTTATTTCACATTTATCACCCTCATTTTGGGATTTCCCAATGGATGAAATTTCATTGTTGTATGTTTTGACGTATACGCTCTTCGCAGGTAAAATCGTGATTTGTCCCAAGAAACCAGTGAGCAAGTCGCGTTTCGCAGGGAATACGCTGTATGGAGGTACATGTAGTTTGTTCTATAAAATCGACCTTTGCTGACTGCAAGGGTGCGCTACTCCCAGGTAGTACCCTATATGGAGGGCTCTTATTCGCAGGTTTCACTGCACTGTATGTATTGCCCAATCAATACAAAATGGTTCGTCTTATTTCGTAGTCCTGAAGCAGAATTACCTGAAGTTGCATAAAAAAGACATGAAAAAAGTAATTTCATATAATGAGCACAGGTATACATCAAATATAGTCCATTTTATGTCTTCAGTTTTGGCTATATATAATATATATACATTATGTTAATAAGTGCTTATACATTATATTCGAAAGTTGACGAGTAAAATCCAATAAGGATTGAGGCTGTATTTGATAGCAAAAAGTTGTCCAACGCAATATGAATAAAAAGTGTGGACGTGTAGCAAGTTTTTCCATTATTGTGAACATCCCATATAAACAAATGTATATTTGCATATACTTCAAAGTGTAATATTTTGCGAAAGTGTGTTCTAAAACGGATACATGCATCTTAGCAATTCGTCGAATACATTTGCCTTGGTGCATGTGTTTGCTTTTGGCGACCTTGTTTCATTCAGCCCTGACACTTTTCAAATTATTCCTGTCTTAATATTTACTGTAGGACTTCGATTATATATTCGTGGAAAGCGAATCAATAATTATAAAGTAGTTTTCGCTGAAAGTGGATTTAAAAATGGCCCTTCATACGGAAATATGCTAAGTTTAGTATAGGAATTTTTGAAAATTCTAGTCATGGTGGCATTTATTACCAGCATGCTTTAAAACATTAAATACTAAATTTTAAGGCTAGTTTGAAAGTTATGTATCATTAAACAGCTAAGTATTCGCCGTTGTCTCGTTAATTATTACCACCCTAAGGTTATAGCATGTTAAATTTGAATATAAATCACACTGACGTAGAGAATATGTCGTACTCTATTTTATAAACGTTAAAAGTATGTTACTCGCAACTGGACTAGTACACAAAGTTGCAAAGTGAAGGTAACTAACTCGTTAGGCGATATTAAATCAATATTTTTAAGAGCTTGAATTGAATACATCAATCTCAATTTGATGAAAGTAAATTAATACATTCCAAATATGCATGTAACGTAAATTGAATACGTACTTTTTGCCAACACGACACTACACCAGAACACGCTTTAAATGTTAACAACTAAATGGCAATCGTGTGAAATTATTTTAAATTAGACTTGGTTTACTAATTAGGCAAAATTTCCTACACATGTACCACAAAATCGGGTATTTGCACGTATCTCGGTTTATAATCATTTTAACTTTGCTATGAGTATCTATAAGAAAATAGCTAGGCGCGACTTGCAATGAAAAGAGTGCAACTTTTAACCGCATGATAATGATTTGCACAATTTTATCTTTTTTATCTCGACTTCAAATACAGCCTAGTTTATATTCTCATTTTTTTGTGCATATACGGATTTGACTACACGTTTAACTTTAACTGGACAAACAATGATTCAAAGAAACAAACAGCGTCAAAGCAACTTTCTCGAAACTCTTATATACGAAAAAACGCCTGCTAAATACAAGAGTTTGAACTTGCAGAAAATGAATTTTTAAATATTAACCCTGTCCGTGTACCAAATGTCCTTGTCCGTATACAAAGTATAGCATGATGTATAAGATTAAGTGCACGGTTGACGTGAATTATTATATCGTCAAATCTGGGTCATTCGTTAAATGATACTTCTTGGTCTCTCTACAAGTTATACACTCGTAAAAAAAATACATGCAACGGTTACTACACCAAATTTATAAACGACTATAAGCAGAGCAAACAATTGTAGCGAATCTTTTGTCGTGCTTAAAAAATAACTAGAATATGGCACATAAAAACTTATAATGTTATTTGTGTAACATTAATCTAGTTAAGATTATAATCAACGGCTGACCAATATGTAAACTAGCCCTGAAGCTATGTGTGATTGCCTACTTTAGGGGAAATTTAAGAACAATACAAATATTTATTTTTTTGCCAACTGTATTCATTGTGTAGGCTATATGCCATTAACGAACAATATTATTAACACATACCAAACTGTTTTTCTGGCAATCCATAATGAAGTATCTAAAATGCATTTTGGGATACTTATAAGTATTAAATTTCAATGCAGATTATGGTTGGAGCATGCAATTAAACAATTCTTTATATATATATATATTTCCGCATGAAAAACTATCCATTGTATCGCATATGCGCATGTTCAATATATTTTTTTGCATTTCTCAAATTTGTTTATACGAATATACTATTAACTGTGTTCTACCGGAAAATATATTTTTATTTAAGAATCAATAA
>JAQGCC010001392.1:0-24108 GCA_034698905.1 Xestoiulus laeticollis | reverse complement strand
CATTACAAAAACAATAAATGCCAAAATAAGAACAGATCCACTCGAAACAAGATATAATAACAGATAAAATACATCAATTATTTGTAAATTCAATTAGACACGAATTTTGAAAGTAAAAAATGGACTAAAACATTTATTACAAAACGAGTACCTATTCGATACAAACATAAACCGGAGTAGCTTAGACCAATACAAAGTAATCTCCATCACGGTTTGTATCCCCAAAATTGTAGAACTTCGCCCGCTTATGGCAAGTCACAGCCAGTACAACCCCCAACATTAAAATCCGAGCGAAATTCCATTGCCGACAATTCGGCAAGCAATTCTTGGCAGCAAGACTGTGAATATGCCCATTGAAATAAAAAAAATGTCGAATTTGATCCCATCGACCAAAGTTAAAAACAAAACTGAAAGTATTTCCGGCGCTATGTACAACTCTAGTGGAATGGTTCTTAATACCGAGATTGGCAAAAGAACCGAATACTGGCGGCATTCTAGAAAATCTGCAGAAAATAAGGCACGTATCAGATTAACGGACACCGAACTACAGCAAGACGACGAGGGACGAGGCAAAGGGATAAGCCACAGCGGACGTCAAAATCTGGCATATATCTCACATGTTTTTGATTGATACTGTTGATCCTTTTACAGGTATGATTCAATAATGAACACTTTTGGGTCCCCGTTCCATGCTACGAAGTTCCTCTGAACTCCAAATTACAAACCACCGATTTGGTGGTTTTTCCCTAGAAATCTTTTCCAAAAAAATGTCTTATAACTTAAGACGATACTCGAACAAGCAGCTAAAATCGTTTCATCGATAAACTGATATGCATTGCACAGATAATTTTGTTCCCAGTTATTTGTCTATTTACACGAACAGGGTAAGAAGACCGTGACACGTCTTCGCTTTTCCTAGAAATGTTAAAAACCAGCATACATTTCATTCTATACAACCGTTGCGTTTACTGGAATATAGACAAGCCGCCAAGAAAATGTGGCCTTTCCAAACGAATTTTCTTGCTGGACCTGCCCATTAAGAAACCCTCTTTTTCAAGTCTACATTCGCGGTTTCGCTAAAATAACCTGCGTACTTCAGGTTCTGTCTGGAACAACCTTACAACCGATAAAGTAAAAAACGGCAATCCACTTAATCCAATGTAAAAATAATCCATTTCACGGGATAAGCGAGTTCCGCAGTTGTTTTCAAGTTTGGCATCTTGGCAGCACAGCTACATGTTTATTAATAAATAACACGGTGTCTGGATTGGTACGATGTACCGAGTAGTAGTCTAGCATTATGCTTCTTCCATCAGTCACTGTCGAAGGCATGACTTTAAAACACTTATAAGATGCCAAAACGCTGCCGAGCTGGTAGCGTTTTGTTAAGTACAGCAGCCTGCATCACACAAACGAGGAAAATCCTGGTAAAGGCGCCCGAGATCCGGCCATATTGTTCATGATGATGTGTCCGGCATTTAAGCTGACTGCGATGCTGCCTTCAGGCTCGCTGTCGGTGTAGCTGCTGTATGCTTTAGTCGGGCGCTGTCGGCTCCAAGATTGGCGCAAAGTGTCGTTCACGTTCGCGTAATGATTGACGAAAGAATGAGGGTCGGACTTCTCGCTTTCGACATCGCTTTCCGATGCCTGCAAAAATAACGTTTCAAATTGGTTTTCGCACGAATATGATGTTCAAATCTTAATGAGCTGTGGTTGGCAATCCTTAGACGTTAAAAATCCGTTACTTTCGAAAGGGGTTATAAATCTCAACAATTCTGTTAAATTTTGTTTTACCTGAGACATAAATTTCCAAATTTTGCAAAACTGTGTTTGAAGAGAATTGGAGAGTTATAATCTACAAGGTATATTGAATCCCATAACCAATAGACAAATCTACCGTACTAATAAAAACAATTTAATAAACAAAAAAATTGCTACAAACTTGGATATCTCTTACTTTAAAGTTTATTTGTTTATTGTTATCATCATGCAAAAGAGGGTTAAAATCCGTTAAAATATATATATTTTTTTTTAATTATTGCTGATGATAACGATTTAAAAAATAAACTTTAAAGTAAAGGAAACATCCAATTTTGTAGCACATTTTTTATTAAATTGTCTTTATTAATATGTGCGTGAGTATCTACAGCAGATGTGTCCACTGGTTGTGTCAACCGACAAGGTTGGCTTAGTGGTTTTATGCTTAGCTCCTTGATTTCGGGAGACCCGGGTTCGAACCCCGGTCGGCTAACCTGGTTGTGGTTTTTCGTGGTTTCCCACAACCTCCATTAATCGCCCATATAGAATCAAAAGGCGAATGCAGGGATAGTTCCCCAAAAATCGGCCACGACCGTATTCTCTTCCCATTAAAAATTCTGGCATTTTGCCCCCTGCCACATGGCATGCTACATGCTGACTGCAGGGTAAGGAATTGAATTGGTTATGCGATACTGTATGCACGTAAATGTATAACCAGTAGACCTTCTTAATTAGGCCTATTGATAAAGCAATTGGATGCATTGCAACATGCACACAAGCAAAGACAGACAAATTTGTGACAACATATTTTGAGAATAGTAAAGCCGGCCACACACGAGGCAATTTCTTGCCCGAAACAAATTTCTAGAAATAAAATTTTGCGGAATTTCGGCGTGTGTGTCAAAATAAAAACTCGCCTAGAAATTTGCAATTTATTTCCAGAATGGAATAATATTTTATTCAGAAAATTTATTTCAGTTTCCCGACCAATCAAGAATCAGGAAAATCTCACGTGCATGTCACTAGATTACATTTCCCATTTTCCATATCGATCAGTGCTGTCGATATAGGGATAATTGTAAGATATTGATAGGGAATTCCGAAATTTGTTGCTTCACGTGTGTGGCAATTTTAATTTGTTCTTCGGAATAATTTGTCTGGAAATTTGGTGCAATTTATTTCGGCTGATAAATTGCCTCTTGTGTGTTCGGCTTAAGAAACTACTGCAGACCAAAATTCAATTCAGTCATACATACATGTAAATTAATTATACAAAACATGTGAATGTGTTTTTCAAAATATAAATAAATATAAAACTGATCATGTTTTCCTCCAATAATTTCCGTTATATAGAAAAATAAAATACCTGCGACTCCGAAGAGCTGACTTCCGAAGGCTTCTCGGTCAAGCTGCTGTCATCACAATTATCGTCATAGCCGTACCCTTTTAAGTCCTCCTCGTCTGAATAAGCCACATTCCTAGGGCTAGGCCTCGGAGGTGATCTAAGAAGTGACAAGACCAGCATTAACTAGTGTTTCAAAAATATGACGGGAGATGACCGATTAGAAAAATCCTTACTTGGCAATGACCGCCCCATTCAGTCCTTTGAAGCCTTTCCGAGTGAGGGTGCTCTTGCGCAGCGTGCCTCTCCTAGACTGCCTCAACTCGAAGGTTGCAAAGCCACCGTCGTCCATGCTCATTTTGTCCACCTCTGGCATGGATTTGTGCACTTCCTCTGTAACAGACGACTGCATGGTTAGGCTCTGGGTGGACGAGCGAGACGTGCGACCTACGCAAAAGCGGACAAAACAGAAAAAGTGCAACACGTCACATAAACATGCCGTTTCCATGCGCCACCGAAAGATGCGGATCACGACAGAAGCGTGCAAGCCACGAACAGACACTCACGCTTGTATTTATAACTCTTGCTTTTGACGCAGAGCACGGCAACCACGAGAATGATTACTACCATACTGCTGGCGGCAACGGTGACTAGAAACCAAACCTCGCGATAAAAAGGCGTTCTTTTCAGCATGCTGTAATCCTGGACATATTTTTCTGTAATTAAATAGTTAATTTAGTTTTTTTTCTTGATTGTGAGGGCCATTTGCACCCACTAAGGTGAAAATCTAAGCTTTACTAACCTCGGGTTAAAATATAACTTCAGGTTAGCTGTATTTGTTTCACCAATTAATCCTTGATAAAATAACCCAGGGTTATGGACCCCACGTTTAACCATGCAGAATACAACATGGCCTCTATTTTATTCTAGAATGTTAACCTGAGGTTAACCCTGCCTACTCGCTGGGTTAACCTTTCTCATCATTTTTCCCTAACCCACGCTTGTGAAATGCAAGGGTGGGTTAACCTAGTATTATAAAGCAGGTTAACCCTAGGTTATTCTAAACCTTTGTTGGTGCATCCGGCATTAAGTGTTTATAATGACTGAGCGAGCTGCTTACCTGGGGTAACAATCCATTCTGCCGATTCCGTGGGACTGCTTACGCCGTTTGCATTCACAGAAAAAAGCCGGAACCGATAATTAGTCGACGGCTGTAAATTCTGATAGCTGACCGTGTACTCCGCAACCACGCCATTCGTAGTTCGTGTCACTTCCTGCCACCGCTCGTCATCTGAAATATCCAGTATTATTACACAATTCAAAAAATCCTCTTGTCGGACATGTCATCGGCATATCGATATATAAAAAATGAAAACAATCACCTTGTTTCAGACATTCGATGACATAGCCGGTGATGGGGTCACTACTAATGGGGCCGTTTTCCCAGTGAAGAGTCACGGATGATACGGTAGAAGTAAGTACAAGATTGACTGGTGGTTCAGGTGAACCTTAAAAAAAAATAAACCTTATTCAATTTCTTGCACGATAATCTACCTTATTTCAAGCAATCCATTTTGACATCTGTTCTGTCCATTCCACTTACGGGACTGCGGACCGGTAGTGACATTGCCGATTACCGGCGGGCCATAATCCAGCGTCTGCGCCATCACCGCAAACGTGTACATTCCCATTTCTTCCAGATTGTGCACGCTGAGATGAGTCACGTTAACTCTCTGCCTAACTTGCTTGCTAAAATCTAAGCATAAAAGTGAAACGGTGAGAGACCAGATAGAATAAAACAGGTCTTCGTAAAACGAAATTTTTCAATTCTCACTTTCGTTGGGTAGCAAGGTTTCATAGGAGACGATGTACCCCCGAATGTTGCCGTTGGGTTGCTCGGGAGGGTCCCACACAACCTTCAAAGAAGTCATGGTAATGTCGCGGAACTGGAGATTCGAAGGAGGACCTGGCACTGAAAAAATGACGTTTGATTAGACGACATCGTTAACCGGAAAACACGTACGACCGTTGAAAACTCACGGTCTTCAGAAGTGCGGACTTCGAGAGGAGCAGAGCGTGGGCCATCCCCGGCCGGATTAAACGCCAAGATTTGGATTCTGTAGAGGGTGAATTTCTTGAGATCTAATAGCTCCAGTGATGAAGAAGCGGGTGGCACAACCTCCATTTCTTCCTTTTCTCGAGGCTCTCCGCTCGGGAGATAATAAATCTGTAACGTGCGCAGAATGAGTCTCGACAAGCCTTGAAAAAGCGACAAACCAAAATGCAAACAAGACAACAACAAAAAAAAAATTTATACCTTGTATCCTTGCAATTCTCCATTTTGATGATTTTCCAAAGGTGGCCGCCATATTAGTTGAATCGCCGTAGAACTCAAGGTTCTGGCTTTCACTTCCAGAGGTTCGCCAGTAGGCACTGAAAAAATAAGATCACACTATGTAATTTACTGCAATCATGTAGCTATCAAACCAACACAACAGTAAGGAATTTAATGAATACCTGCTTCACCGACGTAGACGGTCACAGGATTGGTCTTGGGACCATCTCCTTGAGAATTAAAGGCAACAACCACGACGTCATACGTCTTATCCCGCGAAAGGTCTCGCAGAATGATGTCGGTGGCTTTGGGATTACGAATCACTTCTTTAGGAAAATTAGCCACAAATTCTCCAGTCTGATGATACTCGATGCGATAGCCGCCAGTCTTCTCGTCACCATTCCAGTCGTCGGCCATCAGAACCTTCCAGGTCACATGCACCGATGTAGTCGTAATGGGAACGACCAAAACATTGGTCGGTGCCTTTCCAGGAGCTTAATGCGGATAAAAACAACCGAATATTTAATAAACAGGCTTCAAAAAATTGCTGGAATGGTTAAAAAGTTTCACTCGACTGGCATACAGCTATCCCAGACACTTAGGGATAAAAATATAGGAATTATAGGAAATTTTCTTTGAAAATATTTAGAACTTTTTAGGACTTTTTTAGATTAAATTTTAAAGACTTTTTAAAAGTATACTATAGAATTTAATTTTTAATTCACATTTATGCATTGCTTTTTGCAAAGAATATAGCAGTCATAATAAATGGGGTACATGTAACTTCAACTTTTCAAACATAATTTTTACAATAATTACGCAATTATGCAGAGGGTATTTAGGACTTTTAGTACTTTTTTTGGAATATTTAGGACGTTCAGGACTTGTTTGTCACCCTGGTTATTACAATCCTGTACAAAAGTTAATGAAAATATAGGACAATTTAAGGAAATATAGAACAATTTAAGGAAATATAGAACAATTTAAGGAAATATAGGACAGTATAGGACAATATAGGACGACATCAAACATATAGGAATTTATAGGAAATATAGGACGACTGGGATACCTGGCCCCGCATATTTACCTGCAGGAAGAGTGCGCGTATAATTGGATTCCGGACTCCAGCCACTAGGGCCAATGTCATTGGTGGCTTCGATACGGAACTTGTACTTTGAATATGGCTTCAACCTATTCGAATGAAAGTAATTCAGATCAAAATGCCGTTTATGAGATATGCAAGGTACGTGCTGGTTGTGGAATGCAATAAATAATGCATAGATGATGGATAAAAATTCTTACTGCCGTGCTGTATAGAACGTCACAGACGGATCCACACACTCCGGAACAGTCTGCCACAACTCATCTTCTTCGGCCTGCTGAATCATGTAGAACCTGAGCGGCGCAAACCCGTCCCTGCCTGGCGTCCACGTGAAAGTAATTTGATCGCTAAGAATTTGCGACTGGCTGATTCTCGGTTCAGAAGGAGGTTGCGGTGCCTCTGTACAAAGGAGATCGGAGTTGCAATTTCGATAACATCCACACCGGTTGCTTTTAGGCAGTTAATAAACAATAAGTTACCTCGATTGCTCGTTGTGAAGACCAGGACCGACACGGTACGACCCCACCCGACGCTCGTTTTGGCAGTGACGGTAAACACATAATTTTTTTCGGTTTCGAGTCCCGTGGCACGGTATGTTCGTTCGGTGGGTTGAAAGGTTTCGTTAAGCAGCAAAGAATCGGTTCCGTTAAGCTGGTACGTAACGCGGTAATCGGTGATGACGCCGTTGGGTTCTTCTGGCAAGTCCCAAACAACTCGGGCCATGGTTTGAGAGACGTCCGGAAACGAAACATTGGAAGGCGGGCCAGGGACTAAATGCGAGAATTAGGAATAAAAAAACGTATAAATATATCAAATTGCACAATGATTTAAATAATAACTGCGATGTATTTTATTATTCACCATCTTCGAGGGTTCTAACTTGTACAGGCGATGCACTCAGGACGCCATCTCCCATCCTTGTATAAGCCAGCACTTGTACGTTGTACAGCACATATTTTTTCAAGCGGGTAAGAGTAGTTGTGAAAGTGGAATTGCTTGCAATGGTCTGGTGCTGTGTTGGCACGGATTTGGCACCATAATAAACCTATGTATTTAACACAAAATGATGAGTAACAAAACCCTTAATTTTTTAACCCTTCATATTAAGGTGTGCATGGTTTTCCAGCCCGGTTTAGCATGCCCTTATGCAAAGTATCAATGTGCGGCTTTGACACACAGTGGTAAATAGACCCTTCTTAAATGTCATGAAGGCCAACCACGATATCTCAATCTGATTTAGAATTATTACTTAAATAAAAACGCATAGGCCCAATGGGCCTATGCGCGCCTAATTGAGGATTAAAAGCGAGGAAATATGTTTTAAACTACCTTATAGCCTTCGATGATTCCATTGCAATCCACCTCTGGCACTTCACCCCATTTAACCACGATGGTGGTAGATGACGTCGCATTGGCCTGGACTTCTCCTGGTCCAGCACTCGGCACTATTGGTTAAGCAACAAGCGAGCACGCTCGTTATAACGAAATTGCCAAATAATCTTGGTGACACATTCTATGTTACTGAAATTTACCTGATTCTCTGGTTCGCTCGATAACAATGGGGCTCGCCAGACTGCTTCCGACATCATTGTACGCTTCCACGGTAACCTCGTACTCCTCGAACTCGTCCAGCTCTTCAATGACGTAGAAATTTGCATTATGATTTTCCAGGAGCACAGATTGCAGGGGTGGAGGAGGTCCACTTGCAATGGAGCGCCGGTATGAAATGTTATATCCTCTCGGAACCCCGTACCAATCGATTTGGGGCAAAGGCTAAAAATTCGAACGCAGGCGTTTTAGAAAAGATTTAGCACTTGTGTTGTGGAATTTCGCTTTATGATATAAAAAGTGCAACTTACGGTCCATCGCACTCGAATCGACTTGGGTCCCATAGCACGCACGGTCACGCTCTGCGGCGGGTTACGAGGTGCCGCTTGAAGGGTTTGGAAAGGCCTGGAAGGCTCGCTCGACGGACTGGCCCCCACGATGTTGTTGGCAATAAGTCTCAAGCGATATTCCATGAACGGAATGAGATTTCGCACGATGAAAGCCTGTTGTCCGTCTGGAACGGTCGCATCGTAAACTACCCTCCAAGTGATATTGCGGCCCACTTGTGCCTCGACAGTCCAACGAGACACCGAAGCGTTACCGTCGAAGCCAGGCGTGAATTGCAAAAGCACCGAAAATGCTTCAATGTTTGAGACTGCTAATTTATTTGGAGCATTTGGAAGTACTACATGAAAAATGTACCCATGTCATTACATCTCATAATTTGTTAAAAACTGCAATGACAACGATCCATAATGCAATAAAACAGACAATATACTAGAAGGAATCATTTACCTGGCGGAATTCCAGATAAAATGGTACTGGAACGAGATGGGCCAGCTCCGATTACCGTAAAAGCGAAGATTTCGAACGTGTAATAAGTAGTTGATCGGAGATTGTCAACCAGCAGGTCGAGGGTGCTAATGGAAAGATTCCTTTGGATTTCCGAATTTGGTTCGTCGCGTATACGAAAACGAAGGATATAACCTGAAATGAAGAAAGGATCAAAAGTTGTTAGGGAATGGCTACAAGGAATTTTGTTACAATATTGCAGAATCTGTGCTGACCTAATAATATCCCATTGGTGTGTTTGGGCGGGGACCAATGAACATACACGGATCTATCCTTAACCTCGTCGATGGTAAAATTGGAGACGATGTCTGGAACTGAAACAACGAAAACCCAGTTTAGAAATGTTCACGTTGAATGTTTATCATGTCGGTATCGTCTGAAATTACCATCTTGCTTCGTTCGGACATACGAAGGGGCGCTGCGTTTTCCTTCTCCAGGATGGGTAAAGCAAAGCACGGTTATGTTATATTCTTCGAATTTCTTCAAGTCCGTTAGGTTGGCAGACTGTTTTGCCAAGGGATCGAATGGAGAGGGGAGGGCAATTGCCGTTCTGTATGGCTTGGGCAACTCGTTTGGGTCACCTTTCCAAGCTTGAAGCTATCGAATTAACAAACAAGACTGCTTAGCTAAAAACATTAAAATTGAAAAAATTTGCGAAGAACGATAGTCTTACCTTATATCCTTGGTTGACGCCATTAATTAATTGAGGATCCGGCGGAGTCCACGATACTCTCACAGACGTCGAAGTCAGCGCCTCGACCGAGACATTGGTGGGAGCAGCAAGAGGTACTGAAATAAATTATTTTTTAAATATTTGCTTATGGGACCAAGGTGCCCAAATTGTCTATTTATTACATTGTTTGATGTACAGCGAAACCTGTGAATAGCGCACACCATAAGGTGCGCTACTTGGACGGAGAGTGCTATTTGCAGGTTAAGCTGGTTCTGTAAAATTGATCCGTGCTGACTGTGAGGGATCGCTACTTTCAGGTAGTGCGTTATATAGATGGACGCAATTTACAGGTTTTGTTTATATCAAATCATGTTCATTCTAAGATAATTCTATGAAATTTTTTTTTAATATTTACAAATTTATTTAATAATGCCGAAATTTATAAAATATGAAACCTAATTTTACGAGGAACATATTTGGGGTACTCAGGCTCGTTGTACATTTCGTACAGCTAATCACGCTTTTATTTGTAATTTAGTCATGCATGCGCAATTCAATTCAACTCAGTACCCTATAGTCACCAAACAAATAGCATGAGGTAGGAATGCCAATTCAAATGTACGCATGCAGCCTATGCAACATTTTAGGGGGTTTTACCTCCCTATGATCCATACTACATACATTGTATATACAAATAATGTTGACATCTATTACCTCCTTCCTTTGTCCTGACTTTGATTCCTGGACTATACAAGCCGATACCCTTATCGTTAAAAGCAGCTATCTGGATTTCATATTCGCGCCAGGTGATCAGGTCCTCGATAGCATAGCTCCTTTGGGCTTCCATCGTTATATTGCGCGTGTAAAAGGCGTTTTGCTGATAGCTCGCCAGCCTATATCTTATGATATATCCCCGCAGCTCACCGTTACGATCTTCCAGATCTGGGGGCTAAAAACCGAGAAAATATCTGTTAGAAATGCACCCGTGAGATTCGGAGAACACCTAACCATCAATGCTAGGTAACTGACCTGCCACTGGACAATGATCGATGTTGAGGACCTAGGGCTACCGACCACATTCAGCGGGGGTCCGCTCGGCGCTATAAATTTAAAAATCCAGAATTTAAACCATGCTCGTGGGGACTAGAATAATTATGTGTAGCGACAAGCTTCACACTTACGCTCTTGAGGAAGCGTGAGTAATTCGCTGGGATCGCTGGGTTGCCCTTCTCCGACCCCGTTAACAGAAATCACTCGGAACTGGTAGCTAAGAGCGGGTTTCAAACCATTGATGACGACCCAGCGTTGATCGCTGGATACGTTAGAAATGGCTTGTTGCCATTCGGTGTATGGTTCGCTGGGTTCCGCTACATTTACAGAAACAGGACATGTCAGTGCATTTCATCATAGATGAAATTGCACTTTTGAAGAATAAAAATTGCTTACCTTTGTTAGCCATAATTCTTTTCTGGACAATGTAATTGATAATTGGGCTGTTGCCATGGAACCCGGGCGTCCAACTAATGTTAACCTTCTTGCTAACACTCCCGGCAATACCAACGCCTGGCACAAGTTTGGCGTGAACTCCCGTTGGTGGATATGGCAGTTCTGTCCAACAATTAAAATTATATTGTAGAAATTATAAATGCAACAGTATTTACACACAGCTGATGTTACTTTGGCTTTTATGGAAATGCGTAATCAACAAGTTGTAGTAATGCAACTTGATTTCGCAACAGAAATAAAATCTCAATTTTTCTGAATCCATCCATTTAATTAGATGTATTTTTAAAACCTTCCAATATTTGATTTTCAAGCGGTTTTTCGTTTCATGTGAATTTTAGGGTAACAATGAATTTTCAAATTTTGGAATGGTAGGGGTCAAAAACTTGCATATACTTGATGGTCATGTACTGTGTGCATATTCTTTGGAATCTGAGAATATTTTCAGGTGCCCCAAGAGTGACTTAGATTTACATTAGCATACAATGTGTATTTTGGGGCATTTTCTAATAATTAACTTGCACCATATCTAGGTAATGATTAAATGTGCAAAAGTGTAAATGATTAAAAGTGCAATAATTTAGTTTTTTTTTTTAAAAATGTGCAAAAACCTTGAAATTTTCAATTTTTTTACTTCCTTTGGGTCACCCCATAAAACACGCGTGGGCATGAAATTTACAGCACATACTCCAGTCAGTACATACATGTATAAAATTTCTAAACCCCTGCCGATTTAAAAAAAAATTGTTTTTGGCACCAATACGCTGCACCCTAATTTATATGCCAAAAAAAAAAAAGGTTCATTTTGGACAAATTTTCAAGACAAAATATTGGAAAAAAAACGGGAAAATTTTGAAAAGCTTTTAATTTTTATCAGTGTTCATCAAGTAACGTGATGCGTGAATTTGCCAAGGTTCGGAAATTTCCAATTATAATTTAGATATCATCTCTCCTTAAAAAACCCCATGTCAAGTTTACGCCTCGCTCGGTGTGCTGTGAATTGAACCATGTTGAAAATTCTGAACCCACACAATTGAGTTATTTTCTGATTAACATCCACTTGATAACAGAAATGATTGAGCCATTCAACTATAGCATTTGCACGACTAAAGTATGACAGAAAATTGCAGTGCATCACTTACCCACAACATCTAAGCTAGCGCTTCTCGTATCGTTTCCACCCGGAGATTCCACGATGCATCTGTACTCTCCGATGTCGTTATTTCGAGCTTCGCCAATTTCCAAACTGCCGTCGGGCTTCATTTGAATCCGCCCATTGCGCGTAATCACGACAGGCTCGTTTTTAAACAGCCACGTGAGGTTGTAGTGCACGTTGGGGTCGTGTGAAACGCGGCACTGCAATGATGCGGTATTCCCCAGAATGATTTTAGTGTCGACAGGTGGCTGAGCGATCTGCGTCCGAACGCGCACCGATAAATGAGCAGTGGCGCTAGCTTTTCCTTCGCTGTTGGTCTGTATGCAAACGTAGCTGCCTTCGTCGGGAGGCTGCGCTGCGGCGATGAGCAAAGTCCCGCTATCCAGCACTTGAATGCGTCCGGCGCTCGAAATGCGTTCCTCTCCGTGCATCCACGTGACATTGGGCTTTGGAGCGCCGTCTGCCTCGCAGATCAACTGCACGTCTTTTCCATCGTATACTGTCGCGTTCCCCGGCGGATTTTTGATGACGGGTTTACTGGTCTTGACACGCAGCCACGAATATGCCGTGATTTCGCCCAAGCTGTTCGAAACCACACACTGGAACATGCCGGAATCGGACATCCTTAAATCTTGAATGTTCAACGCTCCGTCTTCCTTTACATTGAACCTGCTGTTAAGGTCGGCACCTAGCGCTATGGTGTTGCGGTACCAAGTAACCACTGGCGCAGGTGAACCGGAAGCAATACATTCCAAATCCAAGTTTTTGCCATATTCCATTTCAACTTCTAATGGGGGGCCTTTAACGATTTGCGGACCCTCTAGAATAAAAAAACAAACATTTTAGAGGTATTGCTTCAGTAGAGTTTTCCAACTTTCATAGCTGTTATTTCGCAAGTCCTTTGCAAATAAAGACCCAGAAAATTAACTTATAAATTCCAGGTCCTGTCGTGGTTAATGAAGACCAGTGTTCAGACCAGTTAACAATAACAGGTATTCCAGCCACTTTTAAGGATAAAAATATAGGAATTATAGGACATTTTTAAATATAGGAATTATAGCAAAGGTTGGCAAACACTTTTTCATATTCAATATTTAGGACTTTTTAAGACTTTTTTAGATTAAATTTTAATACTTTTTAAAGTTAAAAATGAATTTTTAATTGTATGCTATAGTTTTATTTTTAATTCGCATTTATGCCAAAATAAGGACAAAATTTACTGTGCTTTTAGTGCATTGATTTTTGCACAGAATATAGCAGTCATGATACCTGGGGTACACGTAACTTCAACTTTTGAAACATTTTTTTTACAATAATTACGCAATTATTCAGAGGGTATTTAGAACTTTTTTAAAAATATTTATAACTTTTAGGGCTTTTTTAGGTCTTTTAGGACTTTTTAGGACGTTTAAGTTGTTTGTCACCCTGTTTATTACAATCCTATACAAAAGTTAATGAAAATATAGGAAATATAGGACAATATAGGACGACATCAAAAATATAGGTATTTAAAGGAAATATAGGACAATATAGGACGACATCAAAAATATAGGTATTTAAAGGAAATATAGGACGGCTGGGATACCTGCAATAATGAACTGTTTACTCATCTACACTATGACAAAAAACGTAAAGCACGTTAATCCATACCTAACACAGTAACATTTACTGCCGTCTTGATGGCAGTTTTCTTGTTGTTTCCAAGCCGCACTTCACACTCGTACACTCCAGCATGCGAGTCCTCGATATTCTGCAAGTTTAGAGTGCGATTCCAGAGATCGTGGATGGCATAGGCCACACCTGAACGATGGATGGGCCGGCCATCCTTTCTCCACAAAGTCTGCAGCTGTTCCAAGGGTCTGAAAAAACGGTACAAACATTGTTTAGCACAATCGGCAAACTTGCAATTAAATCCAATAGCGTAGAAGTTCAGAAGCATGAAATTACCGGGCGTTAGCGATGCATTCCAAAGTAACAAGCTTCGTTCCCTTGACAGCGTCTATATCTTTAGGAGGTTCGATCATTTGAGGTGCGATATCATCATCGGCATTGTTGGCACCTAGTGGAACGAAGCAAATTGATTTAACAAATCGGGAAAGGATAACTTGACCTCCATTTCAATTTATTTTTTCCCATCACCAGTGATGCCTTGGAGAAAGCGCGTAAAACTAAGAAATCTATCGTTGCGACATTTCTTCGAACGTAACACCGCAAATTCGCATTGATTTATACTTTGCATATGCATTCGCACATTTTTAACAGGATATTATTTTCAATTAATCTTCTTCTGAAACTTGGATGCAGGTCAGAGTTCATTTTTTATTAAACATTTCATCGAACAAATATTGTGCTATTTAATATATTTTCTTAGAAATAGGTAACAGCAGAAATAAACCAAAACGGCATTGTTGTTCGAGAGAACAAACAATTTTTTGTTTAATATTCTTGCACTCCCTTTCCTTAAATCTCTTTTACAAAAATCATAAACTTTATGATAAAATGCGTTTATTACACTTTTCTGACATGTATTTCCAGGATTTTCCCACATAAACGTCCTTTAACGTGAAGCATATTTGGAGGTTTACAGACAGGAACTAAGAATTTATCCATCATGAACATGCAAGCTACTGGTTAAATTGTTGTTGAGCCAGCAAATTTGCAAAGCATTTTAAGTATGGTATCCAAATATAGTGTGGGTTTAACATCCTGCTACACGGATATGCTTATCCGAGCCATTGGTGATTAGTCATACTTTGGAATACTTTATGCTAGCAAGAAATATAAAAAGTCCAGCTCACGAGAAATTTAAATAGTGGATTTAATTTTGACATTACTATACCTTATTGCATGCCAAACCATCGTGACGTTAATTTTTAAGCTACTATCATGAGTCAGCAAGCTTATATTTGTAAGAACTTGCAACTTGGCATGCACGATACAGGGTTAAACGACTTTTTTTAACCTAAGTAGGTGACCACACCTGAACTCAAAATACAGGGTATGCAAATTTTTTTATCTGATAAATCACACGTACGTATTCTAAATACTGGATTTTCTTTAAAAAAGTAGAAATTATGGGCATTTCTGGTTAAGAGTCCTGCATACCAGAATAAGCCTTTCTTTTTCTAAATTATTTTTTTAATTATTTTTGGAAACTGATAGAAGCATAAATATTCTATTATTTGTTTACATTTTTTGCATTGTTTATGTGTATTCCACTTCATGGAAATAAGTCCATAAAGTTTACCAGACCCTCTATTATATGTAACATGACTACAATCTACACCAGATTTTTAGGAACCGCAGAACTAAATAAACCGAAAAATAACTACACCAAAACCTGCAAATAGCGCAAACCATTGGGACCAAACCAAAAGTTGCGCTATTTCGAGGGATAACGCTATTTACAAATTCAGCTAAAATGATGACCAAACACACAGTGCCGCTTGTATGTTATCGCTACTTCCATGGTCATTGCTATTTAGAGATACGTTATTTACAGGTTTTGGTGTAAATGTGCAGGAATAAGTTCCAATTGTTTGACAACAGGTTACTAAGTCCAAAGCACGAATTGTAAGCGAACATCCTATGTAACATTCAACTTGTTTCGCTGAAATATCTCCAACCTTTTGATAGTCGGCAAAACGTTCGAATGTCAAACCCCTCGTTTTATATCCGTACTAAATGACTTTATGTCATTGGTTTTCTGTGGGGGTCGATTTCTCGGAAATGGGGTGCATATAATGCAATGGAAATTGCCACAAATTTCACTTACTGGATACTTGGAGCGTAAATGATCCACTTTGCTCGTCTTGGCCAAGCTGTTCGTTGGTGATCTGTGCCCAGTACGTTTTCGAATCTTTGGGTTCTGTGGCCAAAATAACTAAGGCATGGTCGAGGGTCATTGCATATTTGATCCCAAACAGCGGTCCTTCCCGTGACATCCACTGCACCGTCGGTGGCGGTTGGCTGCTGATCGGCGGTAGCCGCAGAATGGCTGCTTCGCCCTGTCGCCGAGGTGTCGTGTCATTGGCTTTGGGTGATATAGGTGACATGTCTATATAAAATACATTTGGGTAAATAAGTTTGAGCATCGTCCTCATAGAAACATCTACAGTCAGAACAGTTACACCTCTAAAAATAAATATATTAAAAATAGCCGAATATGTTTGCAAATGAAAGTTATTGTCAAAAATATACACGAGCTGCTCATATGTGTTACCATTTAACAATCAATTGGACATTGTAAGGACAATGTTTAGAAAAAATGTCTACTCGGTAAACTTAAAACAGTAATTTTGGTTAAAATTGCAATTTTACCCTGTTTGAAATTGCTCGATTCTTAAGGGGGTGACATATTTAAACTTCAAAACCAAAAAGAAATAAATGATTGTGATTTCTACAACTGCAAATTAGGTGGTGCAAGAAGCCTCACGCTAGTTGGAATTGCCAATTTATGCCCCTCACATTGGAGTGCATTCATAGCACACACAAAACCCCATAAAGCACTTCTAAACCACAGCTCAGATACAATGGCAAGAAAAAAAAATGCATTGCAATTGCACAGACAAAGTCCTTAGTAAAATGTAAACAAATACCACATCCCTTTTTTCTTAGCCGTACAAACTAATACAAAAAAAAACCTAAAATTCATAAACAAAACTCAAAAAGACCCTCGTTATAGTTTCCTTTTCTCCCTTAGATGTCTAAAAGTGCAGTCTTTGTTAGCTCGTAACTCGTAAACGTTATTTCCCTAGCCCTTTTGCATGACCGGCATTTTGATTGTTATTGCCAGTGGAGACACATTCGGCAAATGACGCGTGCTCACAAATACTAAAGATAGCTGTTGTTCGTGTGAATGAGGATGGATGCTCAACTCAAAACCACTTCTTTGAATGGACCTATAGGACTCCCGCACAAAATACAGGCACCTAAGTAACCAAATTATCCATGGCACCTTTAGGGCCGGTTGCACCAACAGGGCTAATCTGCTTTATAACACTAGGTTAATCCACCACTGCATTGTACAAGCGTAGGTTAATAAAAATGATGAAAAAGTTAACCCATGAGTGGGCAGGGTTAACCTCAGGTTAACATTCTAGAAAAAAACATAGAGGCCAATTTGTTTTCTGCATGGTTAAACATGGGGTCCATAACCCTGGGTAATTTTATCAAGGGTTAATCGGTGCAACACATACAGCTAACTTGGAGGTTAACCTGGAGTTATATTTTAACCCGAGGTTAGTAAACCTTAGATTTTGACCTTAGTTGGTGCAACCGGGCCCTTAAAAACCTAAATTAGCAGTTGCGGTATAATACACATAAGAAATAACTGGACTTTCCTGAAATGGGGAGCCAATACTTACAGGCAACTGTGACTTTAGCTTTCTCGCTGAAGATGGCACCGACCGAGTTGCGGGCAATGCACTGATATTCCCCGGCATCTTGCCGCTTGATGGATTGGATCCGATACAAGTATTCCGTGGTAAACTCGCCCAGATACTGTCCATCCTTGAGCCATCTGATGTCCGGCTGTGGGACTCCTGCGGCTTTGCACTGAAGAATCTTCTTCTGGCCTTCGCTGGCCATGCTTGCCGCCGATGCCGTAGGTTGCGTGATAAATCTCGGCGCTTGAACTTGACCTGAGAAAATAAAAACAAAGAGGATTAATTTGCGTTCCCAAATAAATTTGCACCTTACGTAATTGTTTGCGAGAAATGCATGCCCTCCACCTTGGATGAATGCAAGTTAGTGCCGAGGCAGAGAAATTTTGAGAAGATGGTGCGAAGACGTTTGATAGCAATTGGCATGCAAGCATGAAAAATAAAGTGTTAGTCTTTCAAAAATGGCAAACTATTTGATTACTTTGATCCACATCAGCAGAGGCAGTGGCAGGTAATAACTGAGATGAATTGTTAGGCCTAATGTCATGGATGAGGTTAAGCTTGCTGCCGCCACGATCAGATGTTGCTGAAGAATATAGCGAAGGCACAGCGTCTAAAATGTAACCAATGCAAAAATGGGGAAAAAACACAAAATAAGAATAAAGCAAAAACAAAACAAACAAAAAAAAAATTGCAAAACATAGGATCTCTGACATCTGGACATTTGCATTTTTACTGATCTGCATCACTAGGTTTTCACAGCAATTTATCTCTAGTAATATTAACTTCTTAAAAATTATTAGATATTCGTCTTACTGCAGTGGTATATTCAGAAATTCGTCGAAGCATATACAAAAAACAATTGTATTTTATGTGGAATGCTAATACACATGGATGAATCATCGTACCAAGCACGATGCAAGATATTTTAACTACATTTTTTGTCTGTTTTGCAATTTACAGAAAATTATTTTGGAAAATGACATATTGCATGCAGGTTATTTTATCTTTGTTTAAATATCACATTGGTCTTAGCCCATCATCTACACATACATGTATGTTTTTAAAAAATTTTAAATATTAAGGGTAATATGTAGCAAAGTTTCTTCAATTTTGTGAGGAATTCGAATAAATATGAATTTGTATCTTAATTTCTGCATTTTTTTTAGAAATGTGTCTGTCCATGTTACCACTTGTGACCATTTGCAACAATTTTTTTAACTCTAGTACTCTCAATTTGTTAACTAATTGATATACAAACTTAATTTTTTTATAGGTTAGAGATATTGGTTCAGAGTTAATAAATCATGCCTTATCATCACATTTGATTGAGGTATAATAGCCCAAAAAATATAAATGGAGTGTTAGGACTTGTGACCAGGAAAATACTCATGTAATCCTTATGTTTTGTAAACCCTGTTTAATAGCAAATTCATATTTATCTATCTGAAGAAGGGCACAGCAGTATAATTTCTTTAAAAAAAATAAGCTACAAATGTTAATAATTTATATATTTTATCCTGAAATCATGTTTTTTTCATGAAGTACCATCGATTTATATAGGGAAAGATTGATTTATTTATGGACCCTATTCCAAAATGGAGGGATTCGCTCCTTGCCCCTCCGTACCACATAATCCCATTATCCACCCTTGTATTGCAAGTATATTAGCCTATATGGTGCACATGGCCATCGATTGGATTCCATCTGAATTGATTAACAAGTTGATTTTGACAAACTGTGTCAATTGGTCATTGTCGAATTTCTCAATGAAATCCCCGTTATTTCAGTGAAAAGCTGTTAAGTTGCATGACAGAATAAGTCAAAGTTGATGACAAGCTGCAGTAAGCACATGTATTAGAAAGCGCATTTGGTGATGATGGAAGATGGATAAATATGTTAACATTTGTTGATGTTCATAAACTGGCAGTTGATGAACCCGGGCCTGGAAGAAACACGTGCTGCAAACCTTAATGAAAACCTGAAAGGAATTTGAGATGAAAATATGGGCTTCAAGAAAACTGTTCTTTCAAAACCCATCCACCAAACAACTCTGAACCTTGCAAAAATTAACCATCTGGCAAGAAGCAGGAAAGGGAGGTCTTCAGCCCATAAATGCTGTCAGCAAAAGATGTACAAGATGTCGTGGCATGCCAGAACTGTTTACTCTCCACATTTTAATTCCAGCAAGTTTTAGTGAGAGGTAAGGCTTCCTGCTATGTCCAGAAGCTCTACCGGATACATCTGGATAAACATTTGTTGATGCTTGGGATGTTTAAGACCAGATTGGCTATGTGTTCACCCCTTCCTGTCTATGTTAAACGCGGGCAAATATCAATAACCCTTATTGCTGATAACAGCACTGATATTAAACATATATTGTCTGCAGCTGCAATGGTAAGTTTTATGGTAGACACAGCAACGTGAATGTGCTGAACAAGACAAACAATGGCACCACAGTATACAGTGACAAGCAAACCAGAAAAATACTTTACATTTCAATGTTATTTTAAATTGTTTTCTTCTTCTTTTCCTTGGCAGAAAGGTCAGTTGTGTTTTTTAAGCGTCTGTTTAATTTTGTAATCAACAGTTCGTGTTAATCACACACTGTATCTCAAGCATAAACATTGCATTTTTAACAAGACCTCATGCAGCTCGCAAATCGCAATTGGGCTGAGAGATAACCAGCAAACAGAACACTATAAACACTTAAACGCTTTCAAGGAAGCATCTGGTTTGATTTTTTTTTCGAAAGCACATTAGATGTTTGAAGAAACTGAGTTGTAAGCAGTGTATGATGCCATGGTACGTGCCAACTCCCTCATTTCTTCGTATTTTCCTCAACAACCATATTTGAAACATAGGATGTTTAAAACCTTTATATCATTTTTGGGGCTATTTCAGCATTACAGATTTCCCTCAAAAAAATCTTCAACATCCCTGTCCTCTAATTTTTAAATCAATTTTTCCTGACACGAGTTCCTGATGACAGGAAATTCAAAAATATGACAACAATTTCTTGTCCTGCTGCTTAAAAATTGTTTTTGAACATAATTTACAATATTCAGCTGGTCCTTAAATCATCTTGGCAAATTGAATTTGGCAATTTTTCTTGTCATATAATAATTTCAAATTAGTTAATTCAAATTAGTTTTGGTTTGTTAGGAAGTTTGTGAATATTTCCATATAACAACCTAATGAAATTATACCAGTAGACAACAAGTATTTCTTGGAAACAAAACGATTAAAAAACACAAATGTCAATGTTTGTTTACATAAATAATGTTAACACAAGCTTAGAAGGGGAATTCCCTATTACTTTAGACACAGGGCTGAGACATCTCTCGACTTTTCTGTTAAGAGAGTTGGATACCAGAATAAGCCTTTTTTAAAATTATTTTCTAACTTAATTTTGGAAACTGTTAGGAACAAATGTTAGGACCTAGCGTAAATATTCTATTACTTGTTTAAATTTTTTGTTTATGTATATGCATATTCCATTTCATGGAAATATGTCTATAAAGTTATTAATTGTAGAGGGTCTGGTAAACTTTACAGACATATTTCCATGAAATAGAATATACATATACACAAGTGTGGTAGTTTCACACCATGTAACATAGATGGCGCTAGAATTTTTACAAGGCTCGTATTGAACCCTGGGCAAAAAAACGTCAACCCAGGGCATTGTGACATCCCCAGGCACCAAAGAATGTCATATGTTATGGCCAAGAATGCGCCTAAGGTGAATCACCACTGATGGTGTTCCCACAGGTTGCATTCGGGTTCGAACCCAGCTGAACCGCAAAGCCCTTGCCTTTTCACTTTTATAATCCATATGCTACTGTGGAATGCCGTCTGGAGCATGAGAACCAGTTCGAGCCGTCCTTGGCACATAGGTGTAATACAAGTTTTGACAAGAAGTTTATTGAATGCCCACCGGCACTGCGTTTTCCGCATGCCAGCTCCCAATTCTCCCTATTCAGACATTCCAATCTACAAAAGCTTTTTTCCCCTCTGAAAAATCCCTCCGAAATGCAAAGATTTTACTGCACAATCCTCAACACAAGAGTTCCTCCAAAGAGGTGATCTGAAGAAACGAATGTTTACTCCGGTTCTAAACACAAGACACTGCAAAAATAAACAAGCAACCGACAGGCTCGATTCCTGTGGGACACGTTTCGGGGATAAGGTTACCACATAAAACGTTTGAAGAATAAACGCACAGAGTTCAAAAATGTAAACATTGCTTAATAAGATGTCGGGCTTGAGCCCAACAAGGCTTCCACCAAACACAGCATGCAGGACGGCTGATGGGCATGTTTGGATCAGAAATGTCATCAAAAATCAGGAAAATTCACAACATCCCAAGTAACACCGCAAGCTCGTAACCCACTTTCCAGAGGCAGAAACGCTCTCTGGAGTCTTGCAAACCATGCAATAATATACCAAAAGTTCTAAATCCGGATAATTTGTTTGTATATCGAGAAAGCCAGATAAATATTCATCTGCAGTCATGGATTTTTGTTAAGTCTAGTTGACGTGTTTCTATTCACCATTCATCAGTTTTAATGGTGAAGAGAGACATTCCAATTTTAAAAAAGAAATTGCCTTTTACTAGCTAGGCTATACATGTACTGTAACTCGTCTAGCCCTCTGATGACCACCTTGCTTTTTGAAAACTTTGATGACTACATTTAGTCTATAGGCCTATTTGACTCCAAAGGTTTTTACATGTAAATAGATACACGTACGAGTAATATTTATATTTCAGAATGGTAGCATACATGTATTTGAATTATAACTACTCAGTAACTTTCTAAAACTGTTTTTCATCAAGGAAATATTTTATGTATTTAGCATGAAGCATGCATGCAAAATGCAAATGTAAAAATGATGATAAAATGAAACTTTGTTATGAAAGTGAAGATTTTTATTTAATGTTTTGTTAACTACATGCATGTCTAAATGTATAACAACACAAGAGAAAAATTGGATCAATCATCATAACCAGTTCCAGAAATCTTCATTTCACTTGATTTCTTGCAAATATAACAGTAATCGCCCTACATAAGCATATAATTGGCAATTACCTGAAATTTCAAAGAAAACCAAGCTACTGAAATCAACATTTTAAAGAATAAACTCTTGTGACCTGCACATAGATTCAAATTGGTCATCAGAGGACTATAAATTTTATAATTTGAGAGCTACATGTAAATATGTCCTTGTAATAATCAGAGGGTTAAAGTGCTTGAATGCCCTTGTAAAAATCATCTGCGGAATACAACACCATTACATGAATGCATTCTCACACTTTAGTACTGAATGTTCCGAAGAGCAGCTGTTTCTTGGTCTTCAGTTCTTTCTTTTCATTAGTAGTATAGAGGTATCTCCAAGGTAAATCAAATTTGAACCACGTAGCATTCAGGTTAATTCCAAGATAAGTTGGAAATAAGTTAAAAATGTTGAAATGTTTCACTGTTGGAGGTAGACAGTTTAAATATGTTTGCTTCTAAACTTTATGACGTGGTTTTTCTTATAAAAACTAGCAGGTGGTGGTGGCCAGCTGTCCACCTAGGTCGATCTCAAGACAACGGCTATTGCAGGTAAGGCGTCTAAAAGCAGATTAATTAACTGAAGGTCGCCAGACTTATCCGTCGTCCTTTCGGAAGACCACCTGTCCTTTATTTTAGGCTAATTAATGCATGGCCTACAATTTAAGAGCTGCCAAGTCTAAAACGGAAGCAGAACGGAAGAGACAAAACAAAGAAAGCTCCACAAAGTGCTATAGGTACATATCACATATAAGATGGCTTAAAAAAGTAACCGTGAAGTCCACTGAGCAAGGTTGTAATATCATCGTGAAAATTCGAAACCTTAAAAGCGTCAGTGGTCTAGTTTCTAATGCAAGTACATGTTATAAATGGATTTCCTGTCAAAATGCACCGAGGCCAGTAGCCTGTACAAAACAATTAGTCATTATAAATCATTAAATTGTTCCTGCTTATTGAGAAATCCCATGTGTTGCTGCAATATGAATTGCTTTACATATATAGTTTACAGTTACACATTTCATACAATTCAGATTCTGGTTTTGAATCCCCCCGAATGAGCATACAGCATGGCTTTTTCAACAAGGCCGCATCCTATACTGCTCCAAAAGCGGCCATTTTTGTTCCAATTTTCATCGTGCTGCTTAAATTCAGCATTTTTAACGCATTTTCAACACCGTTTATGTCAAATGAAATATCATGTACCTCAAATAAGTTCAAAAATCACATCTTATAGCTATAATAGGCTTTTTCACGCGAGCGCTGTTAATTAAGCACAAGTCGGTAAAGCCCCATTTTCCTAGCTGCACATTTCTTGCGCTGTTGTAGGGCGCAATAAATCTTTTGCGCTTGCAGGACCGCAAAACATTACACGCTGCAGATATCCATTTTCCTAGAAAC
>JAQGCC010001391.1:0-24128 GCA_034698905.1 Xestoiulus laeticollis | reverse complement strand
ATTCAATTTAACAATGATGATGGGTTAGTCGCTACTGACGTAGGAGAATTGTCCTGAAAATGGGTACGACCCCCCCTATCAAATGGCATTTGTTTGCTGACTGTAGGATACTGAGTTGAATTGAATTGAATGTATTCGTCTCGCATAACTACGAACCGCTCGATATAACGAACGGTTCGGTTGGTCCTTTCACTATCCCACAATACTAAATGACTTTTTATAACGAACAGCAATTCGATGTCATAGGTCAGAGACAAAGAGATTCCCTGCTGTGTTAATAAGATTCACATTTTCATTTATTTTAAGGATTGTGTTTAAAAGTTAATACATGTATCTTAAAACATTCTCAAGGTGCATGTACGCCAGGCTACTTTTGCTGCGCAGCTAATTATAAAACATCGCAGCTTCTGTAAGCCGTACTCATAACTTGTGCTCAGAGCCTCAGATAGCATTCCCGCAATGAATTCTGATTGATTGGCCAATCCCATCAAAGTCGAAATTTTTGAGGTCATTGCGGAGAGGCTATTTAAGCTCAAGCTATGAGTACCCCTTACAAATACTGCGAAGTTTTATAATTGGCTGCGCAGCAAAAGTAGCCTGGTGTTCAATAGAAGTCAGAGGTACTGTTGGAGTAAAAACTATAACTTATCATTCATTAAAACTGCTAGGTGTCATAAAAAGTCATGAAAGCCACCTATAGGAGCGAAAAGAGAGAAACAGACCCCTCGATATAACGAACGAATGTAATATCAATTTGACGTTCGTTATATCGTGAGCAGACTAAATTTGCAAATTAAACAGTGTTGGTAGTAAATACTACAAAACGCATGGCGCGTGACCTGTTCAGCACCCTTGTTTGACGGTGGAGAGAATGATAAAAAGCGTCATTTGGTAATTGGTTAGTACCGATAAAAAATGATGCTTCTCCAGGGACATGGGTTGCAAATGGGTGCTCATTGGAAGCCATTTACACCCGGGTTTAATTACTGGACGAGAAGATTGTCGTTTTCATAATGAATTAAAGACAGATGTTGAACGAAGGGGGAAGGAAGGACTAATGGGAGCTGCAGCCAACAGATGGCGGTCGAGTGAGATATATGGATGCACCATTTGTCCAACGTATGTTTTCTCTTCTGAAATGTCGCCTTGGGTCACTCGCCAAATGTTTTCAAAAACATGTGGGCGGTTTTAAGAAAATCGTTGTGGAAAAAAATCAGCAGACTGTTACAAAAAAACTGGAAATTCTACGAATTTTTTTTTGAAATTTCAACATTGGTGGTACAGGTGGAGAAGTTCCCAGACTACCATTGAAAACCATTGAACACCAAACTACATGTAATATCCCTGTTGATTAAAATCTTTGTAGGCCTTCAGGTCCCCACTGCTGATGATATCATGGAACATAATGAGGAGACTAGTGTGACAAGCAATGGACCAAATTAGATCCTATATATAAAAGGGATTTTGTTCTATGGGATCTTGAGATTCTTAATGATATGATCTAATGAGTCTATTATGAGATTAATACTCTAATAAAAACATAGTCAACAAAGATTTATAATATTAGATAATTGATATACAGAGTATATGCCACAATTTCTTAAACAATAGTCTCGCATTCAATAAGTGAATAATAGACATGAAATCTTATTATTGAGGGAATCATGCTATTTATATTGGAGTCTAATTATTCTCATTGTTTTTAATATGCATGTATAAGTAATCATTGTTTTTCACTTAGGTTTACAATTGCTAAATAAGAATTAGAAAATGCATCATGATTTTGGTTCATGTATTTTCTCTAAAATTATCATTTCCTGTAATGCCAATACAGTTTTGTATACAAAAATTGTTATATTCAAAATAAATACTTATTAGGCCCTTATACATGTTTTTATAGCTTTTAAATACATTAAACACTTACATGTATGAAATTGAATTGCAGAAAGAGAAAGTGTATGACGAATTTACTATCCCTGATTATGTAACCATATATCTTTGACCCAAACCCTCATATCACAGTGTTTTCATTTCGAGTGTCCTATCTCCGAATGTTTACCTTAGCTAAATATCCAGCAACCCTAAATTGACATCCGGGGGTTAATACAAGCACCTTCTGCCCATCTGCCCTTTCATTAGCCCTAAGGAAATAAGTGAAAGAGAGAAATGGGGTGGGGGGGGGCGGGTGAAGGGGCTAAATGTTGAGCAGCTGTCCGTCCACGTTTCCTCCTTTTTTGCCTTTCTGGTCACGTCCAGTCGCGTGGTTATATTTAGCATAAATGGCAGCCTCGCTGTTTTGTCCCTGGGTTTGTTCGGCCAACCTAATAGGCCCCGTTGCAAGGCGAAACCATCCTCTTGTCTTTTTTATTGTTCGGATAATAGAGATAGAGGCAGAGGTTGCCATGGCGACGAGGGAGGCTGGGAACAGCCATAGGCGAAAGTGGTGGCGCCATCTAGCCAGCAGAGTTGGCAATACTAGGATCGAATACAGCCGTGCACGAAAATAGTGGATGGTCAGCAAAAAATGTAAACTGAATACTGCAACCTTCGAGGAAGTGAGCGATCTGCTAATCAATCTGGTTAGTAATATTATCATAATATTACTGCTTAATATGCGCAATCGTAGATTAACTAAAATGAGATTATAAGGTACATGTACATGTACAATTGTAGCAAAGTGTTGCTAACTGTTGTCAAAAGCTGAATCTAGGTTGATAATTACATGTATATCGAACAATTCTGCTTGATGGGACAATTTAGTCTTAACTTTGTTTTCAGCAGATAATTCTTTGAGTTTATCTTAACATGTAAATTAATGTAAATTCAATGCTTTTAATGTCTTAGATAAAATCAAAGTAACGAACCTTTAGTATCGTTTGAAAGCTTTTCCTTTTACAAAGAGCATCGTAAACTTTTAAGGATTTTTTCTGTCAATTTTATAATGAATTTCTAGCTAAGAGATGCTAATGCATTCCCAAACATTTTTGGAGTAATAGGACGTGGACATGTTGGAAATGCTATGTTGTAACTTCTGGCCAGTGTAGGGAATGAGGAACAGAAGCAGGGTTAGGTAAAGGAATGTTTGCTTTATGGGTACCGAATTATCCTGTCAATCAAAATCGATCAAAAGAATTATCAAACTAGATTTTTGATAAGATAATGTTTGACAGGGTTTCATTTTTAAAAAAAAGTTCGTGTACTTTGTAAAACAATGTTGCTATAATGTCTATTGCGGTTTGCTATGATTGATGTCTCGGTGACCTTGCTGGCCCTATCGACCTTCAGGTAATTGTCGAAATTTGCAGTAATTCACAGGAACGTGTAGTAAAAAAACAGCAATGAGGAAACATACAGTACCTCGACAAAGCAATGAACTGCAATATTTCGTGAAATACACACCTTATTATCCAAGGTTCCGCCATAGCTGGAAAACCTGCAAGATTGTATTGGAAAATACATGTAGTTATTTTGTAAAAGTCAAACAAATATTACATTTGCATTCGCATGCCCTGTCTTGACATGAAAGTCAAGTTTTAAAAACTAGAAAGTCAGTGGGAATTTAATCTCTGTTGGAACCCAGTGATCTCATACCTTTACATTTAACAGCGGTACACCAAAACCTGTAAACAACGTCCCTCTATATAGCGATGACCCTGGAAGATGCAATATCATAGTCGGCATTGTGTGTATGGTCATCAACCTGCAAATAGCAAAACTCTTGGTTTGGTCTCAATGGCTTGCGCTATTCACAGGTTTTGGTGTTGTCTTTAGCATAACATTTCTGGTACATGCTTATCCCCCCACCACCACATGTAGAGCCACAATTAAACCACAACAAATTGACAGTACCCTTCAAGTTTTTTCCCCACTTTTTGTATCTATTTTTTGCAATAAATCGCATTCGTTTCGCCCTCCCGTTTTATGATTGATTTATGGATATATTAAAAAACCACAACTGCAACCATCATTAATTACCCAGTACAAAATGTGATAATGAGTACCGAATGGGATGGGAGGCTGCCTGGTGGAGGGGGGGGGAGGTTAGGGGGCTCCCCCTGGCGCACACTTTCGACATATTCGGTGGGTGTTCCCACCCAATCCTGACCGCTTATCTCGACCTTAAAACCGCCTCACCCATCCCCTTAAAACCCACCATCGACGACACCTGAAGCAGGCCAGAGAAATATCCTGAGTATGAATAAAAAAAAGATGAAATAAGGTTGAGCTTAGGGGGGAATAAAGATGGTCCAGTACATTAATGCCCAGTGGAGGGCCCTTGTCTCCCCTGACAGGAGGTTATTCTCTTGCATTCGCCCTCGCCCTAAATCCCCCTTAGGCGAACACCTGAGATTACAATGCTTGTTTTACGGCACTGTAAAACTGGAGATGGGAAATAGAAGGGGGATAAACTTGAAAATACAGGTATTGCATTGTAGCAACGTTGCATTATCACCCCCTTCTGCAGCAGAGCTGTTTTACCCCCACCACATTTTTGAGAATGCTCGAATTTCTCGTCAACGTTTTATTAAGGGTAAGGTTTAATGATTGATTCCCTATCAAACTCATTTTTTTAATGTATAAAAGTCCTCACGAATTTTAGCTTGCTTTGGAAGACACTTTTGAGTTTTTACCAAATAACTTCTAATGTGTCGTGTTGACTAAAGTTGCTAAAAATGTCAAAGTCGGTCACTATATATTCAGGTGGTCACAATACAGAGAATTTTTATGAAGGAAGACATACTGTACTTTTGTGGTCGCTAAAAGTACTAAAAGTGGTCGCTATGCCAAGGTGGTCACTTTACAAGGTATTTCTATATATTGTCTTAAACGAAATATAATTCGGACAAATTTACGGAAGCTCAGAGCGGACAGGTTCCCAAATTTTTTTCCAACACGACACGGGTTGTCGTGTTGGTCAAACAAGGACATATGCCTGCTCTGCATTTCTGTAACTAGGAATTTGTCCGAATGCAGACTGGATCTAATAAAGGAAATGCATTTCAATTTCTTGTATAAAATGCACCAAATGTAACATTTTCATAAGACTTAATTTGGAAATATCTGCGGTCATGGGTGGACAACAACAGGTGAATGAATTATTTTTAATTGATGAACCCTACTTCCTAGTATTTTTTAGGGTTCAGCAGCTGTTTCCGGTATTTCCCAATTAGCCAAGATTATTCCACATTACGTGCAAGGTCATCTACTTAAATCTTTACAAATACAACTGTTACAACCTTTTACCATACAATCACCAAATTGAGTAACCACATTTTTTTATGTAGCAGGCCACTGTTTTGCTTATGTTATGTTCCAACATCTGTTGCTCTAAGCCCTATAATCTGGTGGTTGAAAATGTCTCTGGAGCTGGTCCTATAACAGGGTCTTAGGACATGTCCTACATATCTTCTCTCGCCCACAAGCATAAAGGACAATTTACAAAATGTATACAGATAGGAATGACCGAGCATATAAATGTATATGACATGCAGAATGGATCATGGTACTAATTGCAGCACCACACCAGAAATCGTTATAAACCTCACCCTAAAAGGCTAGGGTCAAAGGGCATGGTTTCTCCAGGCCTCTTGCCGCCTTCGATTTGCATATCTAACAACAAAACGTGTTTTGTACATTATCTTTTTTATTAATTAAAGCGTCTTAAGTGTTTTACCAATGGCTTTTGCTTGTTCGCCAAGTCCACTAATGTCGTTTTACAAGCTAGGGTTTCACGATATACGTTAATAGACAGTCTGGGGTCACCATTTTTTTTTTTTTTTTTTTTGGTTAACTTGGTGTTATGGCAAATGGACAATATCACTGAAGTGTTTCCGCAAACTTAACTCGACGAAAAAGTTAATTTTTGGCTACGGGGGTTAATTACGAGGTCATTTCGTTATCTTCTCTCCCTATGAAGTGAAGGGATGATGAAAAACGTGAAGGAAAGTAGTGTAGAAAGGGGGCGATGCCTGTTCATTTTTTTTTATCAAGACATAAATTATAATATACTGCATTAATATTTTTGGCTTTTAATTGGCCCCTTAATTCGAGTCCACTTCACGGTGTAATATAAAGCTGAAGTTTGTTGACCCAACCCGAGCGCTCTAGCAATGGTGTAAGGTCAATTAAAACTGGTTACTTGGTTCAATTTGCAGTTTTGTAAAAATACAGTTTTAGTTTTAATCAGAAATGGTCGAGAGATAGAAATTATTCGCTTGCTACTTTCAATTCAAGATTGTCATTTGCTCAACATTGCAAATTTGTATTCTGAAACAGTTTCTTTGTACGTTTACTAATTAAACTAATGTATGTAAACCAAAATGAGGCCTGATTGACCATTATTATCCACTTTTTAACCTGCATGCTTCGGGACCTGCCATAAAATCAGGCCGTTTAATTTACTTCATCTAATTTATGAGATTCTCAGAATGAATATGTCTAATTTTGAACTCTTTTGAGTGGCAAAACTATCTACATGTAACGTATCAAAAGAAAGTACAATTGATGTTACACGTGTGAAAGGTCATCTTTTCCATCATCTATCTTTTAAGTTTAGTCAATTATATATATAAAAGTTTTGGATTGATTGGAAGGATTAACAATTTGAATTATTTTTGATGCATGGTTTCAAAATTTGAAATCTTAAAAATTGTTGATAGTATTTTATATACATGTATTTTGTTGGTTGGGAAAATGTTTAGTAATCAGGCTCTTGTCAGTCAACGAGATCCTGGAGCAGCTTAAAAATGTGTATAAAAATGGCGACCTTCCAATTCGGTGGTCCTGGTTTGACCCCTTTTTTGGCAGCATCCTGGAGGCTTGACCTCTGGTTAGTTTTCGAGTCTTCATTCTCACGTAGCTAGGCTACTATTGCAGTACATGTACATATTTATGGAGTATTAGAAATTCATGTCTTCCAACTTTTAGGGGTTTATAACCTGGTCTTGTTTTATAATGAGGGTCTTGTAATGCCTGTTCACGCAACTTGAATTTTCTATGTTTTTAAAGGAGGGGAAAATGGCGGAAATGAATGCTCAAGAGGGTGCCAAAAAGTTAAATTATTTTTAAAAAAATGAAAGGTAATTTTTTGTAGAATCTGGACCTGCTTGAAATGCTGCTTTTCTCCTTTTGTTAATTAAAGTAACATCTTTTCGTATATGATAAAGTGGAATTTCATTATTTTAAACACCTAAAACTATAGGCCTTTATAATAAAAAGGAAATATGACACGGTTTTTGACGTTTTCTGTAAATTATCATAATGGTATTCATGAGCATACCAGAAATAACGACCATTATAATGCTATAAATTTAAGCCTGGTATATTTATGAATAGTTATAAGGATAACGAGTAGATTGTTAAAACTTGCAAAGAACGCACTCTAGCACAGGCCTTAATCGTGCATTATATCGATATAAAACACAAATTCAGGAATTTTAATTCGCTTTTAAATCTCTTAAGAAGATTCAGTGAAGATTTAATGGCAAAGCTTTAAAGCTAGTTTTCATAATGTCGAGGAAGTTGAGGAACTGCATGCGTACGGTATAATCTTATTTAGAAGGTTACATGTATATACAGTATGCGCGCAATAACCCTCATTTAAATTCACGAAATTGAGGCTTAAAAGTATGATTTATAAGCATACCCATGTTTTAAATTATACGGTGTGTGGGCCATAAACAAGGCTGCTGTGTATGGTAGTTGCGTGGCAACTAAAAATGCAATTTTCGTTATTAAATAATGTACATTACATCCTTGGGATTTCCGAATTGACCAGTTTTTCATACGTTTATATGAGAAACATGAAAAATGGGCATTGTTTTCGTCTTTTTTAATATAAATAAATAATTTTTGTTTCCTCAATTTGCTAGTCAGATTAAAATGTGTAATTTGTTGCTTACAATGAAAGAATTGCGTGTAAGTCCTACTATTCGAGTATATTATTATTCATCTTTAAGTTTTATTTATTTTATTTCTTATAGTCCTTAAGAATTTAACAATAAAGCCATTTACGATATTTACCAAAATTTCCCTACAGGTAATGGTAATTAAGGCTATACACGTTTGCTTTAATGGATAAAAATGTGTAATTTGTTGCTTTTACATGTACAATTAAAGTAAGTTTAGCCACAGATGGCGCTGCATCCATGCGCGGGCAGCGCCATCTCTTAGTAGCAAAAGAGTAATTAATGATTTAATATTGCACTATTGCACAAATTTGGACAACATTAACATTTATTTTTAACTTTTTTTCTGATTAAAAAAGACCTGCTATTGTTTAAATTGATAACTTTTGTCAGTAGATAAGTTGGTATCAATAGATAAACGTGTTTAAATTTACTTCCTAGATTAATTATCATTAAATATAAATGTTGATATCTTATTTTGGTTTTAACATGTTTATAAAGCTGAAAGCCTGCATTTAAATTTAACTCGCCCTGTATTTTATTTATTTATATATTGCACTCGGTTTTATAACCTTTCTAATCTCGAATTTCTGGTAACTTCATGAAAGGATTTATTGTTAAAAGCTCTTGACTTTTGCTTCAAGGACAAGGGTTATTTGGCAAATAACCTAATATAACAAAGCCCTTATTTATATATATGACTTTGAGATTCGTTTAACTTATCAACGATCCGGTTTCTTCGTGGGACACATTGACGTCATATATGCAAAATATGTTCCTTCCCATGTATGTTTTTTTTTAAAGTTCATGTCATGCAGGTGACACGACATCTGCTTTTATCTTATGTTACAACTTTTGACTGATGGCAAAATTTATATGACAACTGACGTCATTATTAGAACCGTCAGGGAAATGAGTTTATGACTAAAAACATTATTTTGAAACAATAACCAGTACTGGCAGTAACATTATTTAAAATGTATAGTTTGAACAGTACTTTGTATGCATGGAAACGTGGATGTATTAAATGGATTCACGTCAAGGGAAAACACAATCGCGCTTTGGTTTATCAAAGTTGTTGCATTATAATTTTATGGAATAACAAGTGTTTTGTAGAAATTTTAAAAAAATGGTATACCGAATGAGCTTCTGTATATCGAAGCACTGTTAACAAAATTGGGAAATTTCCCTACATTCTTGATTCTATAGGTTATACATATTGTATCATGTATTAAAAATTTTTAAATAATATTAACCAAATAATGTGGGAAATACAAGTATTAAATTTTTGTTTTGATTAATAAATAATTTAAATGATATTTCTCTAAATGAAGAAAACTGTATTTAAAACCCTTCACCTAGTGATTTTTGTGTGAAAAATGATTCGTTATAAAGTCAAACTTTCCATGAAACTATACAGTAGTTGGTTATGAAATGTTCTTAAATACATCATGGTAACACATGACGTACTTGTACACATGTACGTCAAGGAATCTGCGCAGATATGAGTCTAATCATTGAGTAAATTCAAGGTATTTGAGTTCCAAATGACCCTCGAAAAAGTGGGATGACTCCAGGAGCAATAAGAAATCCCAACTGTTTACCAAAAAAAGTTCTTAGCACATATTTTAATTACATCTTTGATTAATACTCACCTTTTGTGCATTCCCAGCAGGTACACCACTGTAATGAATTCAGCTAGAAATTGAATTAAATCCCTTTATCTCACGTTTTTTTATGTGCATCGTGTTTGAAACTGCATGACGTCACTCGAAAATAGGCCAAACTTTAGCTTAAAAATTAACTTTTGAGGATCAGATATATGCGTGCATGCAATTAACGTTAATTAACTGAGATAAGACATATGCAGGCATAACTTTAAAAGTGCAAAAGTGTTCGCTGGTTCACTTTTTTAGAGCAAATTATGAAAAATACATTATAAGCTTATGACAATGAAGGTTTGCATTTTTGACAGTTAATAGATATAAGTGCTTATATAAATAAACTAATTTAAGATGGTCGTTCAAGTAAAATTCTGAGATGTTAAACATCTAGATGTAATCGCGTTTAAACAAACGAATGAAAACCTTGTGTTCTGATTAAAACCATTTGTTTGGTTTTTTAAATAGGTAGTTATATAAATAATTCAAATTGCAACCTGAAGTGAAACTTGTTATCATCAAGAGTAACTTTGGAATAAATGTTGTTTTCATTTATTTATCTCAAGTTTTGCAGGGTTTCATTTAGTAACTTCCTGGAAGGTTTTATGCAAAATTATAGCCCTTGTCACAAATTCTATCTTGTATTAGACGAAATACAAATCGGACAAATTGTTGAAACTTGTTTGTGTTCAGTGGCTATACATGTACATGTATATCGTAACAGCGCTTTATTGAAATGCCATTCAGGTTCCTTCATTGATTCTGTATTGCAAAAATCGGTTTTTATTCTCGTTAAATTTGGCGTGGTCACGCATTTTATCTACTTGGCATGCATGCGCACAACTATATTTTATCAGGAATGTGTCCAATTTTGTTCGTTAATCTCCTCGCATTAATCCTGCAATATGGTTGCTGAAGTCCATATACCTAAAGTTTTGTAATTTACACCATGAACTGGCTGAAATGTCCAGGGTTTCCTTGGCAAACTTATGTTTTTATATGTGGCATCTGGATTTGTTATCGTGTTTTTGAGGGGTTGTTTTTTTTGCATTGTTTGTTTTGTTGGTTTTTCCTCGACATGTTTGTATAATTTTATTTAACCCTTAAAATGGGTGATAAAAACCATCGGCTGTTCATTATCACCGAGTTTGTTGTGGAAACATGCCATGTTTATAAATAAAGGTAAAAATAATCAGTATACATATACATGTATATGCAAGGTGATGGCCGTCATTTAAAGCTAGAAAAAAATCATTGTCACGTATCATCAAGAAGTCTTTAATGACCAAGCTAGATGGAACAAATGTTACAATTATTATGAATGGTTTTTATATGAGACTTTGTCTTAGATGAAATGAAAATCGGATATATCTTTCGCTTAGACACATGGCTAGTAATGTTAATTCTTGATGAAGCTTTAGGCTGATGAGCATTAGAATAAAGGAATTTTATCAGGTCTTGTCACGGTCAATAAAGATCGGTATAAAACAGTCAGGCATTTAATGAAAAAAACTCTCTGTTTATTTACATTGTACAATGATAAAGTTTCACAATATATGAGGTTCAAACGTCATTTCATCGGCTTAATATTAATCGTCAAGCATGCACCTTTGTCGTCACTGAAATGTACATCACTTGTACAGGACCTGGTTCAGTGGTCATATCATAAAGGGCCTTTGACCTTCCTCAGGTGCTTCATTTTTACTTTGTTTCAGTGCTCTGCCTTCTATCTGAAATGCAGAATTTTACCAGCACTCCATCAGCAAGCATACCTTGCTAAACAGCTGCCATATTGCACAAAGGACTTATTTTTGGTTTGCAAAAATCGGTTTTAATCCTCTATTTGGCGAGGTCATGAATTTCATCGATTTTTACGCGCATGCGCACATCTATTTTGCAAGGAATTTAGCTGATTTTTATTTCGTTGAGGATTGGATTCGTAACTGGGGCTATTTTTTCAACGTTTAAATTGGACCATTTTGATCAAGTCCAATGTAAGCCTGGATTTAAATTAATACACTAGTACTGGTAGTTGTATGATGTTTTTGCTAGCTTCCGGAACTTCTTTTTTCATAGTTCTGCGTAGTCACCACCATACAGACAGAAAACACAATTCAATTAGCTGTTAAACATCCCCTACAATTGCCAGTGGCTCCCCCTGGGACATCCATTGTAAGAAGTTGGATTTTTTTTTTCGTGGCATCGACCATTATTGTTGTTGTTATTGGACAACTAATGCGTGTAAATGAGTCCGGTAGCTAATAATTGTGTCAGGTAACCTCGTGTCCCAGCATGAATTTGTATTCTGGGCTGGCCGCAGGGGGCACTTTTTCCCTTTTTTCCCAAATGAATCATCGTCCTACGTTTTTTATTTCCAAGGTTTTCTACGATGCTGCTGCTGTTTTTTCCTATTAAAACCCATCGTTTTCGATGGTAATTTCCATGCAATTTTTGTCTACCTGCAATTGAGTTTCTGTCCTCCCCACCTAGACAATCAAAAGAGTTTGATAGCTAAATGTAGCCCCGAATTCAGACATCCTTCACGGTTTTATTCTTTACTCCACCTTCCCTCTTGGTTATTATTTCTGCTAAATTATAGTTTGGATCCACCAAAAGTTGAAAAGGTGCAAAAAATAACCCATATTACAGGTGACTCGGATCTCAATCCGAATAAGCTTATCGAAAGGGTGGTTAAAGTTGAACTCTACATGAACTACTACATGTGTGTTTTGGAGCAATTGCCATTGACCTAACAAACCCAAACAACTCCCTATTTTACAATCGGATATGTTTCCTATGATGTTTTGAAATACATTCTCACACATTTTGCATATTTGCCTAATCCGGTTAAATAATATTTTTAAGAATACAGGCGGCCATTTTGAAATTGTTATCGATCAAGGGAAAACAGGAATAAGGCCCATTATTGCATAAATTACCCTGATTAAGTTTTTTAAAAATTAAATGTAAATGCTCTTCTGCCAAACCGAAACTTTTGAGTGAGACAAGATGGCGGACGGTAAATCATTCATTAAATGCATTTTTTACTTTTAAAATTGAATTGTTTTGGTCTTAATAGTAACAACGAACTCTACTAAAATTGGATAGATAAAAATGTTCCATTAGACTGATCTGTACACAAAATTTGAGCTTTCTAGGACGTTTGAAAGTTGGTCAAAAAGGACCTCAAAGAAGTTGAAACAAACAAAAACCATTCAAGTTAATGTATCACTGAAGATTTTTTAAAAAAAACATTGAGAAATTAAAAAGCAAGAAAGCATGCATCAATCCTTGCTGAATTTATCCTGGAAAAGTAAGTCGACGAAAAAGGACCTAACATAACCTAACCTAGGACGTTACTGTCTTCACCAGACAATAGTTACCCTATTTGCATGCGCTTTAACGTTTGTCATAATGTCCCAAATACCACAAATTCAATTTATATATTCAAAGACGGGTGAAAACCAGTAAAGCTTGAGGTTTAAATAATTGCAGAGGTATTCTTGGGTGAAAAATTCAACAAAAACCAATAAAACCCAAACATTTCGCCCAGGCTAATTATTTTAAGCACCATTGTTCATGTTAATTCAAAGGGTGTTTTCTCGCCCAATGTGATGAGTAAGTGGATAGGCCTAGACCGCTTGGTTTTTCGGGTTGGTTGACCCACCACCCCCCACATTCGGGGTCCACGCACCCGTCAAACCCGAGCTCGGTGGCCTTCACCCCCTTTTTGCCCATGGGTACCTCCAACATCCCCCTCCTCACCTCCGATGGTGGACTCACCCTTACCTGGGTACGCACCCTCACCCTCATGCCAACACGTGCTCCTCCGATTTCCCCCGAACAATGGTGAGGGGTTACCCACCCGGCGGCCATCTTGAATATTTTTACCCCTCCCCAGCTCGCACCCGAGTGCCATCTGGAAAAAGGGGATTTGCTTTTTAGCGCCAAGTCTGCAGAAGTTTCAGAGTTTTGTAATTATTTTGAAGGGGAATCTTGAAGCTCTTTTTGGCACATCTTCTCAGGGTCCCCTTTGGTGCAGTGGCCGTTTTTTTATGACAAAGGCGCAAAAAAATTGTATATTCTTCGAACAGCATTGAATTTGATGTCGTAAAAATATCTTACCAAAGATAAGATTTAATTTTGAGAATTTTTACAACCTCTTGTCTCGAGGGTACTTTTCTATGAAAGAAAAATAATTCGACGCCCTTTGAAGCGAGTAATTCGAAGGATAAAATTAATCGTAAACTTTTTCGACGTCGTTTGGAAACGTTCGATAGTCGAAATTGTTATCGAGATGACCAAAATTGATTTTAGGATCAATATTGTGTGGGGGGAACTTATTTTCAGTAAAGTAGACATGTATCAATGGCCTGTAGCGTTACCTGTTTGCTGTTAGTATTGTGGCTGAAGCGCCGTTGTGTTGTTTCTACTTTTGGTTGAAGCGCCATTGTGTTGATTCCACATAGTCATCTGGTTATATATAGTCAATTGGTTAATGCATTTTTTTCAATTTAAAATGGCAATTTTATGGTCTTGGTGGTGTAAACGAACTGCGCTAGAATTTGATAGATAAAAATGTTCCATGAGACTGACCTGTACACAAAATTTGAACTCTTTAGGACGTGTGAAAGTTAGTCAAAAAGGACCTCAAAGAAGTTGAAACAAACAAACCATTCAAGTTAAATAACAGGTTTTAAAAATGAACCAATGCGCATTAAATTTGAAATTCGAAAATGTACTTTATACAAATATGAGCTCCGGTGTCTTTGCAGTTTTTCAAAACATAATTGAAATTGATAAATCTCTTGATGTCACTGCAGAAAGGTGCAAAAGAAAAGCAGTTTTGCCAGCACCACTTGACCCTATAGGGCCTAGCTGCTAGAATACCTCTGAATGGACTTGTAGGCATAATATACTACTGGCGTTATTGCATCATTGTAGAGATTCTAGAAAAATGTATTCGTCCTGCAAAAGAATTATTGTGGTGTACTAAATATGAAACCTCTATAGGAAACTACTTGAGTGCTAAATCAGAGTTCCCTCTGCATTTAATAGCCCGTTAACATGAAGAGTTCAAGATGGCCATTTTTACATCTTGAGCACTTGGTGAAAACCAATTTGTAAGATAATAACTTAAAATCATTATTTATTGGGAGTCAATATAAATATTTGGCAATAGGGAATTGACATCCGGATATGAACCCTGCAAGATGAAAGGGGGAGAAAGGCCCTGTGGGAGAAGGGGGCATTTGTAGATCATGCTGGTATAGGCCCCATCTTTCTACCCTAATCCTTTAGTATTAGTAAAAGCGTAATCTGAACCCATATAGCGGTATTTTGATAGCTATTTACTTTTGGCTGCATGCCTTTAATTAACTGCTATTAACATGGGGAAACACCCCTATACGTTTCGACAGGGAATTCCCTTTCAATTGACCTTTTCAAGATGGCGGTCAAGCAACTTTCGATTTTTTTTTCTACCCAATGCTTCCTATGTGGGTTTTGCTTACAATGTCATTCAATTCCGGTTCTAATTGTAATCTTGCTGGTTTCTTAAGGCTTTTTTTTTTTCGTATAAAAACTACGTATTTGATGTCGTTTTTATTTGTTATTTTATTCGATGAGTGTGCAGCCCTGACCTGTAATGCTCAGTGCATCTTTTTAACCTCGTTTTTGCTATTTTCTGATTAACTAATTAAGCTTTTAAGCATGTAGCTATTTTTTTCAAAATTTGCCTTAACATAGGCCTACACTTTAGTGTATTAAATGTTTTCTCAATTTATTCATTGTATATAGCAGTTTTTAATTTTGAGTTGAAAATTAGTTTTTAAGCATTGGGCTTAATTTTTAAAAATATTTTATAGTTTAGATTTATAGTCATGTTTTGGTGCATGACAACAACAGTAAGAACTTCCTTTGTTTTTCTTCTGTCCACCTCAAATAATAAATAAGCCAGGTGACATTTAATGCCTTCCTGCTCAGATATTATACTGCATAACTGAAATTTACGATTGATGCACTGCATTTAGTCTACTGTTTGTATTTTTTTTTTACAAAAAAAAAAGCTACCGTCGTGCCAAATTCATAAAAATTGAAATATGGCGTCTGCATACGAAAGTGGTCGTAAGTTGGGGAAGCCAAATCAATAAATATTAAACACTGGGGTTAGCTTCGCTTTTCAATGAAACCACCGATGTTGAAACACGTTTTCTAACTTTTAAATAATACTCAGGTTGAAATTTTCTTACAGGGTGTTCATATAAAACGTTCTTATCAAACCCTTATCTGTAATGGTCGACTGAACTAGACTTTAACCCTTTGATGACCGCATTGGAGTTTTTTTTTTTTTTTTTTTTGGCCTGTACAGTTTAAAATTGTCAAAATGTAGATTTGAGTTTGATTTTCTTGGAAATTTTAGGTAGGCCTATAGTTGTCAGACTAGTTGTCAGTGGCGATGATGATGATACCTTTTCCGAGGATGAATATATACATTATATATCCAACATTGTATAAAAATTGATCCAAATTTCTCTGAAATTATTTCAGTTTGTGTATACACAATTCGGCATATACATTGCGTGAAGAACATTCAACCGATTTTTTTTTTGATATCGATAGTTAATTTTAATTTGCATTTTATATGCTTTATGCTAAATAAATGAAACATATCCTCGATGATTAACACATTTACCTCCCGGTCAGTTGTTTGGGTTCTACCAACTGACCTCTGTTGGTAAAACCGAATCGGAGGTCAAACTGTGGTCAACTGCAGTTTGACCAGAGGTTAAGTTTAACCTTCGTTGGTAAAACCGGCCATTAGTATACGTTCATGATCAGTATTAATTCACATATGCTATTGCTAAATATAACTCAAACGAGAAGATGTAGTTGGGTTATATAGCGTCCATCTTGAAAATTGAAAGCCACATAGCACGTGATTTAAGCACGAACCTATAAGCGCTATGTGCCATTCTACGTGTAACCCTGCTCTTGATTTTGCCACCATGAATTAATGCAATTTTATTCCTTTTTACAGTGTCCTTTTTGCAAATGCATGCTATTTTAAAATGCAGCAAATAGTGGATCAGGACTCACTCAATTCCAATTTAATAAAATCTTTAAGATTTTAAACTTTTAAAAACTGCTGTGTTACGAAACGGCCATCTTGGAAAATGAAAGCCACACAACACGTGATTAAAGCACGAACCAATAAGCGCCATGTGCCACTCTGCGTGTAACCCTGCTCTTGATTTCCCCCATGAATTTATGTAATTTTATCACCTTTAAAATATACTTTTAGCAAATTTATGATATTTTACAATACAACAGCGGGTACGTGGAGGACTCACTAAATTCCAATTTTAATTAAATCGGCGATTACGACTCTATTTAATCCGATTAAAACCCCCCTGTCATCTCAAGAAATGACTTGACCCTTGGCGCTTCATGTCACGATGATTTGGTTTTATTTGGATCGTCTATCAGTTTTTTTTTACTTGTGCAAATTAAAAAATTAAAGATTAGCACGGTCTAGCAGTACGGACTTTCGACCAATTTGTATACATGTAGTGTTGTTGGAAGATATCGAGTTTAGCTGCCTAACATCCCTCCGTATGAAACATAGACACGGTCCGTCCCATAAAACGCCAACCGTTGTGTGTAAACTCGTATGCCCGCCTTAATGCATAGACACACCTGGGGATCAGGTGTGCCAAAAGCAACCCTCTTTGGCTCTTCACTGATTCGTCCGATTTTTCACTTTAAAAAAAAATGTGTTTTCGTAGGCTTAATCCAGTCAAGCTTTTCGGGACTTTGGACTCGGGTCTTGTGTCTAGTTGCATCTAGTCAGGAAGTGGCCACGTGGATTACTCGCGTTTTGGATAGTTTGTGAAATTACCTGGATTTTTGTGTGCCTCTATTCTACGTGGATTTCCAAGCTTTTGTTATTGTGGCTTCAGCTTCTTCTGCTTTTTTTTTGTGTGGAGGGTTTTAACTTTTTAGGCCTACTTGTGTTTTGCCTGTTTTTTTTTTTTTTTGACAGCCATGTTCCCCTCTGTTTTAGGGGGTGTTTTCGACCTCGGTTCTTGTGAAAATAAGCCGGGAATGTGGCCTGGTGCTCGGGTACCAATTTTCAGGAACCAAAGCGTTTCTTATTTTTAAAAACTTAAAAGTTTTAGCCAAATTTTTCGTGTTGGAATTTCGCTTATTCTGGAAAAAGTTTAGTTAGAATTTTGCAATTGCACTAATCTAAAACTAATAATCTAGTTTTGTGACTCTATTTCAATTTTTCAAGAAGAAAATATTTGTGTTTTTGATTTAATACGCTAGGCCTTTTAGTTTTGTAGAAAAATATCTTCATAATAATGAGCATTTTGAATTATATCAAAGTGATAAATAGTCAGCAACACAAATAGGCCTAATTTTTGTCGAGCTATAAAATGAAGCTTATCATCATATTTTTAAGCTGAATTTGGTTTTAACTAAAGTGGATTAAAGTGAACTCGTGGATACAGTATTTGATTCGTGGGTGCATCGATTAATATAAACAATTGTGCTTTACATTTTGTGAAATTTGGACTTGTTTGTCATCGCAACAATGCCTAAGATCAAAGGTAAGTACAGATTTACGAGTGTGAAGTATTTACTTAAGATTTTGCTGATATGTCCATGTTCCATATGAGCATGTCAAAGGTCATGACCTCTGAGTATAGGTATGCTTTTTTTGTAGGCTTTATAGCCTACCAAACTAAGATACTTTTATGAACCCTTGTCTATATGTTTTAGTCTTTGATTACACCATAGATGTATTCAAAATGCATGGTCAAGACAACATAATTACGTGTATTTACATCAAACTATGACTAAAACCCTTTTGAAACTATAATTAAAATTATTTTGAATCTTTGCTAATGATTTTAATCATAGATTACACTATTCAAAAAGTTTAGAATTGATGTAAACTGCTGTTATAGTTGCAGAATGCATGATCAGGACACCCTAATTACATGTACGATTATAATAAAATTCATGTTTACTAATTAGAGCTTGAAGTAATCCACTTGTTAATTTAAGCGATTCCTTAGTTGTTAATATAACAATGATTTTCATCTTTGTCTTAATTATTGCAGAATAATTAAACTTACATGTAGTTACGTTTAGCCGTCAGAATGTTAATATAGGTCATAACCTCATCAGGTGGCCCACCTTCTAGCTACTTAAAGTACAAAGGAAGATTCAAAGATTTGTACCAAAAAAATTTTATTCAAGGACGATTTTAATTTTTACGTGGTTTTAGATCAGGTAAATTTAATTTTTTTTAGAGGAAGAAGAATCCCAAATTGTTTTCTAGCGTGGTTATAACGTGCTTTGGAAATATGTTGAAGGAAGGGCGATTGTGGGCATGCATGATGATGGCACCACTTCTAATAAAAGTCTACCTACATGCATAACCACACCTGTGATGTTGCTTCATTTTCAAATATGTATTGATCCGTGTATATGGTACACGTTGGCAAGCGATGAACCGTGACTATAAGTTATTTAAAAACTCGAGGTTGAAGATCGTGGTATAATTTGTGAGAGCATCTATCTATAGTGTGAGCCCATCCTCGAAAGTTTTAAAATAGTTTAAAAAATGGTACAAAGAATATAAAGAAAATATGTATTGCAGATCTTGATATTCCGCATATGGATACGCATGCATATGTATAATTTGGGTTTGGTTATATAGGTTAGACAGGTTATGTTTGGTTAGGTGTGCTTAGTTTTCCTTGTGCGGAACTTTCCTAAAACCACTTCTTGGGGCAGACCGGTCAAGTGAGTGGGAGTTGTTGAGTATATTACCTTTGGCAAATTATGTTTAGTGGCAAACTTGGATTATTCTAACAGCTTTATACGTGTATATATTGAAGGCGGCCATCTTGTTCGAAATCCTTATGGTTAGTTAATGGATTGTGCACATGTAAATTAATGGCCTAATGTTCCTCAAACTATAATTTTTATGCATGCACTATTCAGCTACACTTTGACAATTTCACTGTATTACAAAATACATTTTAACTATACCCTTTATTTGCACAGTACCACATTTAATTTTAACTATAGAGTAGTATACTTAAGCTACTAATTACAGTCGGCTCTCGATATAACGGACGCCATGGGAATGGGATAGTCGTTCGTTATAGGGAGAACCAGCTCTGTTTTACATTTTTTCGCTCTTAGGCGGCTTTCATGGCTTTTTATGACCCCTTAAATAAGTGTTAGAATGTTTTAAGATAAGAACTTTAAAAACCAATCCTTAAAAATCGATGAAAATAGGAATCTTATGACACAACAGGATGTTCTTTGTCTTTGACCATACGACATCGAATTGCTGTTCGTTATTTACAGTAATATAGCGTTGTGGGATATAAGGGATTGTTCGTTTTATCCAGCGGTTCATTATACATGTACTGAGTCTTAGATATACTGTATTATAAGGTTCCTTCACGCTGGCGCTGTTAAGCACAAACCGGCAACGCTTTTCCCGCGTATAATTAGATGCGCATGCGCACATCTAATCACTAGGCATTTTAGTCGGGACCAACCACGCTATTCTTATATCGAAAGCAGACTGTATTCTTTGTTCTAAGTCTTTCCTAATATTAGTTAAGGGTCTTTAGATTTAACTTAACGATTATTGTCCAACATGTCTACACCTTCACCGAATTGTGCAGTAGTCTTCTCAGTTGCACTGTATTTCATCTGAACTGTACTGTACATGTACTAAAGCTACTAGTTGACCTCGCTATAAAATGGCTCACCATGCATGCACTTGAGATAGTTGGTCTTTGCCTGCAGAGGGCGATCGTACGTGCAATGCTAAAATCCACCTTCTTCCAAAAATGGTTATTTAATTTGAGTATTGGTTTTCCAATTGACATCCAGCGAAAAGCATTTCGTGCGAATCCAAGCGGATATGCGAGTGGCCATTTTTATATCGCATCGTTTATTTGATATTTTATCTTCGCGACCCGAATTTTTATTACATACTTGAATTTTCACCAGGAGGCCAAATGGCGAGGCTAGGCCTGCGGGGATCCTATTTCAATTGTCATATTTTTATGTTCTGGCTCTAACATTGCCTATCAGATTTCTAGCACGATTTAATATCTGGACCCCGATTTTTGACAATTTATTGTCGTGATGGGTTGCACCAAAGTTCTCAATACACGATATACAGTGTTATTGCCACCTTCTCCCCCACCCCAAAAGTGTGCACAAAAACTATGAAATGTTATGTGCAGTCTTATCTTGTGTTCTTATAAACTCTGCTTCTTGCACTGATATTTCGTCTAAACTAGTTTTCAAATTAAATTTAATCGAAAAAATAGACTTGTTAAGTTTCTATGACTCTTGATAGCGTTTGTTTCGCCTGTTGCTTAAATTGAGGTATCACACGAAATTGTAAGAAAAAATATATAAAATGACCATGCATGCATTCATCTAATCGGTGTATTTAGCATGCATGTAAGCTTGTATCGTTATGAATCCAAGGTCCTCACCTACCTGGACAACCTGGAATTGTCAGGGAAATTGGATATATAAATATGGATCAAGTGCTTTGTTTTGTAAAAGTCAGAAATTCAGCACAAATTTCATACATTTGTTTTCACATACAGTTGTAGGCCTGCATGTACTCAATTATTTGTTATTGCAAAAACCAAGATAGGCTACATCGCACGTCTATTCGCTATTCTCTTAATTAAAAACTGATTTTAATTAGTTATGAGTTTTAATTCAAATATGACAAAGGAAAAAAAAACTTTAATTGTAGTTTTATGATTTAGATGAAGTCAAGCTTGTCATAACAATGCAAATTACGATTTAAAGCAGCTTCTTTAGAACAGAAATTATTTGTAAGGTTGTCATATTTCCATATTTTTAGTCATTCGGTTGCATTGCAGGGTTAAGGGAAAATTTCTTAAAAAAAACTGGAAAAGTCATGTAAGTTGAACTCCAAATTTTGTCCCGGTCCGGAGCAAGTATTAATCACAATTTACTATAATTGAAGAATGTTTCATCCAGACAGTGATTCAGCGACAAAACTGCATGCATCCTTTATTTGTCGCCAATTTATTATGCAAATTTGCCTTGTAAATGTTTAATGGGGGAATGCTATATGCATCGGTAATCAACTTAATAAAGCTTCTAGTTGACGCTCGGCTGGAAAATCTAGCTAATTAACAATTCGTAGGTTTAATTGAATTTAAGATGCTGTTTAGGCCTATTTATAGCTGTGGTTTTTGGGCGAGTACGTGCCTGGCTTTGGCAATATGTTCTGCCAGGCGCCATCTTGGACTAGGCCTAACTCAAATGCAATCCCAAATAGGAAATCTAAAGTTTTTGAGGTCAAAATAGAGTGGATATAAATTGCGGTTGAGCCTAGCTGAACTTGATTTATCAAACGAGTCTCTCGAAAAATTGTTTTTATATGAAAACAATGTTATCAGGATGCACTTGTAAGGCCAGCAGCTATAACATGCAAGTGGGCAAGCACACTCTGGTGGTGGTTTAGTTCAATTGGAAGCTGTAGTAAAGTTAGACCAAATTATGCATGATTTGCACGTAAAAATAACGTTTTTCTAGATGGTTATCGACGTCATTAGGGTCGAAACAACGCGTCTTTGAATGGCAGGTTTCATTAGCACGTCCTTCGAAACACTAGATATGAATAATGGGAAATTGCTATGTTTTGTTTCCATTAAAACTTATGATGGCACCAGTGACGTCTGGAAAATGCCAAAGTCCTTGTTGATGGAAGCCTGGAAATGTAGCAGAAATATAGTTAATAAACTATCCTTGTCTCTGTAATGCATTCTAATTATACACCAAAGGACTATTACGAGCCCACTTCCTGTTATAGAATTCGTTATTATGTATATATTCATACTTCTCCTATGTCATATTATAATCCAACTTTTTATATGAATTTATTTCGCCATTGATGGTGATGGATCAAGTTCATTTTACCATCATTTGATGCATTGTATAACTCAACAAAGTTTATAATATAATTTATTTTGGAAGTGAGGAAGTTTAGTCTAAACCTGAGGGAAAACAATGCTCCCACAAACCTGGAAAACCTGGAACTGTCACGAGACCTGCAGGCATTGTCTGGGAAAAGTGCTTTATTTTGTAAAATTCAAGGAAATTCAAAACAAATATTACATTTATTTTCACATAACCAGTAAATAGTTATCACAAAAGTCAAGTGATGGCACAGTCATGAAAGCTAGCCCTGAATCTATAGAAATGGGGAATTTCCAGGACTTCAGTGTATTCTACAACAAATAAGATAAGTTATAGATAACTGTAAAATGAACGAGAAATTACCAAGGTTGGAATTTTTGATGTGCTTGAAAGTTTTTGAAAACTTTCTTGGCTGCCATTCTCTAATAGTTTTTTTTTTTTGGTTTCTGTAGAGCGTAACAAATGAAGAATTTGAAATCTCATTTTTTGTATCTAGTGTATTTTTTGTATTGGGTTGAATGGAATACCTAAGCATTACACGCATTTTCCCAGAGTAAAGTTAAGACATGTAGATCTGCATTCTAAAGTTGCAATGACCCATGTCAGGCAGACACCACCAATGTCATATCAGAGACAAGGGTAAAATCGTTAATGGGCTTCAAGAAGTAATCTGGAGTGGTCTAGAAAGACAAATGAAGGTAAAATTGATACAAAACTCAAAATTTAATCAGATGCATCGTTATCTCATATCCATGAAGGATAGTTTGTTGTGACAAAGAAAAATACTCCCTCTCCCAAACAATGACAAGATTAAGAGTTACTTAAGAATCATGTGACGAGGTTCATGGATTATTAAATGCTATGCACCTGTTATGTAATACATGTAATTGACGACAGGCATACAGTCACTTTATGTATTTATTCATGAAGGAAGTTCTAATAAAAATCAAAGATGCAAAACGTTTCTCGTATGACATTCATTGTCAACAACTGAGATTGCCGACCTGAACATATTTGACTTCCTTATTTTTTAAATATGGAAACAAAATCAATCATTGCATCGTGGCTTTAATTGGTGTCGAGCACCAGTTGATGCTGAAATTTATAGTCTTCATTTGGACTTGATTTTTTTTGTATATACATCTGTACTTGTATAAAAATATTATACCCTTCAATGTGGAAAATACACACTTCTAAGTCTGTACTTTAAATAAGGGTAAAACAGCGCTCGAGCATGGAGCATGGCATGGCAGGAGAAAAACGCTCGTGTGTATCAAGCCTTATAAATAATTAGTAAAAAATAATATGGTATAATTGGTCGTGGAAGAGGGTCCTTGAAAAAAATGTAAGGGATTAGCCTTGGTTTAATTTTTTTTCCAGTACTGAGTATAGCTTTATTGGACTCTCTGACTATATACGTTTATATATACATGTAATATCACTGTAATGATTTTTTTTTCAAAAATTGCCCTTATACTACGGACAGACTATAGAGTTAAAGGACATTTAAGTCCGTAAATGGCCTTTACCTTCATAGTGTGTTTAA
>JAQGCC010001390.1:0-24137 GCA_034698905.1 Xestoiulus laeticollis | reverse complement strand
TCCCCCCTTTAAAAACTGGCTATTGTCATTGTAATTTGTATGTATAATGTGGCGCTGCACTCTGATATTGCAGGAGAAAACATGTATTCAAAAGGAGGCAATGGAAAACGGAAATTTGCAAAAATATTTTGATCAAACTTGTTATTTAAAGTAGCGCTTTTGATTTTTTGATGTGACGTCACATTTTTTAAATCCTCCCTCCCCCTCGTCACACATCATCACAAATGTGGGACCCCACTAGTGCGTGACGTCATTTATGGACAGCCCCTTACTAAAAGTATCGCCACCAGATTTTGAAATATCATGAGAAATCCATTATTACCACTTTTTTAACATCAACAAAAACTTTTATTTCTAGGATTCGCTGAAAACCTGGTTTCAGAACTGTACCAAAGGCCAGTTCTCCGACACATCTGATGTCACAGAAGCAGTACATCTGATTCACCTGGTGGCCAGCCTTGGGGCCACGTGCTCCCACATCACGTGTCAGTGGCCCCCCTGCGACGGGCGCCACTTCAAAGGGGATCCAGAGGGGACACCGGCGACGTTTTACCAGGAAAAATACCTGAATAATTTGACTAGGGTGATCCAGCAAGTTCATTGCACCCAGGTATGAGGAAAATAAAAAAAATATTATAACAAATAAACGAAGGGGTTATTCACAACAGAACTTTTGTATTGGAGGTTGTGACCCACCGTACTGCACTTTCTTATAAATTGTACTTTTACTGCATAAACGGCACCTTTATGCGTTTTGAGTACTTGTTCTTCTCCCACGCCACGGTTGTTGACGCACATTAAGCCCCAGGCCAGACTAGGCCGTTTCCACGCGTTGCACATTAATATCTTGTGCGAAAATTCTTTTATATTTAAGTCTAGGCTAGCCAAACGCGCGGAAACAGCCTACACTGGCCCGGGGCTAATACCTGCCATTGATATTATAATTGAGGATGGCAAAACGTAACTCATAAATAAGGGTTTAAATACGAAATACACCTTTCGAAACGCCCTGGATTTACGGTGGCAAGTTTGTACACTCAGTACATTGTTCCAGAGCTGCAGATCCCCAGCCGGAACAATTGTACCCCTTAATTGCTATTCCATATTCTGCAAGTAATAAAAAATCCTCCCTATTATTACTTCGGCATAATAACGTGCCTAATAGCGGATTTACGCTGACTTGACCCGAACCAAAACATCCTATGTTCGAAGGACATGTGTATTTTTATACCAGATGATTGGTTTGTTTGCTTTTTAACGTTAGCCAATTCTGCACATATGAGGGCTAAATATCAACGCATGCGGATGAACCCCAAATATTTTTTTAATGTGCAGAGAGAAAGAGAATCTATACGGAACCTTAGGGGACATTATAGCCCCTAGAGGAGACTTAACATGGAGAGCTGCAAGAGGGATCCACATGGGACCTATGAGGAACTATAGCCCCAAAAGTAGTATTAGCATGTAGAGAAAACACATTTGGCAAACATCTTCCTAAAATCTTGAATATTGTCATTATACCCCTATGAGTAGGGGCAAAATATAATCAGCTGAAATTACAAAAGTCATCTCACATTGCAGTACTTCGATGCCAGGCTCTTGTTTCGAGAAACTAACATCGAGAACGTCCGTCGCCTTTTGACCCCTGGTCAGATAGAACTACTGACAACAGAAGTCATCAGGCACCTTCTACTAGGTAAATCATATTTGAAATAAAAGTGTTTCATAAAAAAACATGATCTCTATGCACTAGATCTAACTATGAAAACAGAATTTTTACCAATATTTTTTCCCCAGAATTTTAATTAGAAAAGACGCTGGGCTTGTCAAGAAATGTCCCCATAGGAATAGGGGTGTTTAGTTCAGCTTTAATCATCCATGATTTTAATTTCAGGGGACTGCATCGGAAATCTGACCAACCAAGGAGGAGAACTTATGGGAAACAAATACTTAGAAGACATATTCAAGAAATATTCTGGAAACTCTTTAGAAATTCACGAAGATGGTTTGTACTGTTTTTAAAAATGTCAACTTTCAAATTATTTCAAAGGTCTTTTGTGCTTCTGGTTAACGTTTGCTTTGCTGGAAACGTAATGGAGTTCATTTTTTTCTTCAGGACTCCAGAGTCTTCTTGAAGATGTCAACCTGGTGGAGATTGCCACTGTTGATGATCATCATGGACACCACCATGATCACGACCATCACCACAAAAGGAGAAAACGGGCTTTTTTGGCAAACCCAAATTTAAATCTCCAATGGCGAGGTGCAAGAAGTCCACAAGATGATCACAACCATGATCACGGAACCACAAACAGCAGTCAGGCTGTCCATAGTCTCGGAACCACAAATGGCAGTGATCAACATCAACATGATCACATGACAAACAGTAACCATAGTCATCATCATGGTCATGACCTTGAAACCACACATGGCAGTGAAGGAAATCTTGACCATAGTGATCACAATCAACATGATCACTTGACAAACAATAGCCATAGTCATGATCATGACCATGCAAAAGGCAGTATCAATACCAATGGCAATGGAACTAAAAATAGCAGCAATGTCCTGGAAACAACAAGTAGTGATCACCATCATGATCATGGAAATGCTGGTATTAATAACGACCACCATGATCATGCTGGGCATGACCCTCATGACCATGAAAAGGACAATATGAAAACCAATGGCAATGGAACTAAAAATAGCAGCAATGTCCTGGAAACAACAGGTAGTGATCACCATCATGATCATGATCATGGAAATGCTGGTATTAATAACGACCACCATGATCATGCTGGGCATGATCATCATGACCATGATGGACATCACCATGATCACCAAGAGGGAAATGCCAGTAACCACTCTGATATTGACCAGGTTTGTTTATCTATAGTATTTTGACAATTTCATTGGTTTAAGAGGATTGCACACCAGAATAAGCCTTTTTTTCTAAATTATTTTAAATTTAATTTTGAAAACTGATAGAAACAAATAAAATGAACGAGGACCTAGCATAAATATTCTATTATTTGTTTAATTTTTTCGTTTATATTACATTTCATGGAAATATGTCTGTAAGCTACGGCAAATATGTAACCCCCATTAATCACACAATAAGAAATTCATGACCTTCATTCTTGGCATGTCCAGAGTTTGTCAAGCCACGATTTGCTTGTCATGTTTGATGTGGATGCCACTGGGACCCTCAGCCGGCCTGAGATGCTCCAGACATGCGCGTACATAGTGCATCGCATTAGCTACAATGGCACAGCAAGACAAAATCACCAGCATGACAAGGATCCTTTGGTAACCAAAGGGTTCAACAATGCTGAAGGTAAGGTCCTCTCCACTGATGGCTGGTTTTAGAACATTCTGAATTCTAGGGCCTCTGTTTTATATCCTTTGCAGTTTACGGCTATGGCACCCTGTGCGTGTTCATCATAAGCGCTTGTTCAGCCCTTGGATTCATCGTCATTCCTCGTCTGTCAAACTCTGTATATGAAACTATGATGGCCGCTTTCATGGGACTTGCTTTCGGAACGCTTACTGGAGATGCCTTGCTACACATGATACCGCATGTATGTTATCATGCATCCCGGGTGGAAAAATTATATATGGCTTACATACATGGAGACATGCATGACTGAATCCGAAAATATCCATATATAAATTTTTTTGGATATGGCCATACCTGCCTCCATATGCCACCATATCTAGAATCATCCATAAATTAATTATAGGTATGGCCAGACTTGTCTCCACACATCAACATATCAAAAATTGTCCATATATGATTTATATGGATTTGGTCATACATGCCGCCATATATGGTTATACCTGTTTCAATATATCTGGCCAAATCTGGCATTATACTCGACTAAATTTAGTCGAGTATCTTAAGATACTTTAGTCGAGTAAGTCACATTTGTCAAATGTCTTAAGATACTTTTGTCGAGCATCTTAAGATACATGTGTCGAGTGTCTTTAGATATTTTTGTCGAGTGTTTTAAGATACTTTTGTCAAGTAAGACACTATCGTGAAATGTCTTAAGATACTTTTTTCGAGTTTCTAAAGAAGTTTTGTATAATGTCTTAAGGTGCTTTTGTCGTCTGTCCTAAGATACTTTTGTCCGAGTGTCTTAAGATATTTTTGTCAATTGTCTCCTTCTAAGAGTAAGACTTATCAGTTCGTCTGAAAAGGTCTAAGTCTATATGATAAAACTTATAAAAAGTGTCTTAGGCCGGAATTCATACTCGTATAAGTAGTACTTATTTGTATACTTTTAACACACAAGTAGTGCTATGAATTCCGGCCTTAGTATTATTTTTTAAATTTTAAGTATAAAGACGGCATAGCCTCCGGGTGGAAAAAATAGATATGGCCATATATGAAATTGGCCATATATGGCTGCATCCGAAATTGGCCATATATGGCTGCATCCGAAATTGGCCAAATATACTCAAATATATCTAGATATGCCATATCTGGGTATATGTGGCCAATTTTGGATACAGCCATATCTGGAAAATTTCATATATGGTCATATCTATTTTTTCCACCCGAGCAGCTACATAATTTGTCCATGCATCTTTATGTGAGCCCATTTAAGTGTTGATTATCATTTATCTCTGTACAGTCCATTATGCCCCCACATGACCATTCACATGGTCACGGGGAGGAAGAGGGTCACACACATGATATGTCAGCATTCTGGAAGTCCTTCACGATCATGGCCAGCATCTACGCACTGTTTCTTTTTGAAGGGATTGCCAATCTAATAGTTGGGAAGCATGGTCTCAAGGTGATGACCTATGGAGGTTTTGCTGCACAAGTAAAAATGAATAGCCACCTCCACTGACCATAATTTTCTTTTTAACAGGACAATCCGAATGCGTCTTCCAATGGGCATGGCCACAGCCACATGCCCAACCTGCCACACATGCAAGAGAAAAAGAAGAAAGCACCGAGCGTAGAATCTCTGGATATGGACCCCATGGGACCCGTGCATCATGTAGGTGAAATGGTGGTTTTTATCTTATGGCACAACATCGTGTTCTAATTTCTAGAATTATTTTCCAAACAGACATCCAGAATTCAATTGCAATCTGGAGAAGATACTGACGAAAAATCTGATGGATATGGAAGATTGTGCTTTGGCAAGTCTTATATTCTAGCTCTACATGCACATTAACAGAAATTCTATATACAACTCCCAACCAAAAGTATTAGACTACCAGTGGAAAACACAAGTTTCTGAAATTGCAATCAAAATCCAATGGGTGGGGCCATTACACGAGTAAACACGTTTTTCAGATAAACTAGCAAAATTGTATCTGCGATTATTTTTTTTTGCAAAACTGGAAAGGAAAACTGTTAAATTTCCGACAATTCAAGCACATTTATCGTTTTTTACTCCAGATGAGAGGACATTCTTTCATGCCATCACACTGCACAACAAAATGTGACAACATCACTCAGTTAACTAATCCTGCATTAAATAATTCATTTTTCAGGTCTAACCTCCGTTGCACTGGTCATCATTGTCGGTGATGGAATTCATAATGTCACGGATGGAATTTCTATCGGGGCTGCATTTGCTGACGAAATTAGTGGTGGAGTGTCAACTTCACTAGCTGTGTTTTTCCACGAGCTACCACACGAATTTGGTGGGTGTTTTGTTGCTAAAAAAACTAAATATACATATCTAAAAGACTAAAATTTACAACTTACGTTTATTGCAACAGGAGATTTTGTTGTCCTTCTGTCCACCGGATTGTCAGCCAAAGCAGCACTCTTTTGGAACATCCTGTCATCCCTCACTGCCTTCATCGGACTTTACGTTGGAATTGCCATCGGTAAAAATGATGATGCGAACCAGTGGGTTTTTGCTGTCACTGCTGGGATGTTTCTTTATGTGGCACTAGCAGACATTGTAAGCTGATGCAAATTGTTGAGTTTAATCATTGAATTGCATGGCACTCATTGTTTTCTTTCATTTCCTTGGAAACAGCTGCCGGAGATGCACAACATGAAAGCCAAAAAACGCTGGCTGTCCTTCTTCGCAAAAAGCATTGGTGCATTGGTGGGAATGGCCCTAATGACGGGGATACACTTCCTGGAAAGTGTGCAGTTCTTCTGAAAAGGACCTGCAAAGAATGTGACGGTTCGATTAACAAACTATTGAAAACTGCCCATACAAAATAATCTCTCAGAATTCTGCAGGATTCATCCTGCTGATCGTCTGCAGAATTATGGTGACTTTCTGTAAAAATCAATTATGCTGCATTTCTGCAGAAACTAAAATTTCTAAATTAAAAAAAAAATCATTGGAGGAATTCTTATAACTTGCACTTGGTATTATATATATGGTACCATATATACCTTTCATCATGTAAATTTCTGAATATGTATCTCTGCAAGAAATTCTGCAGAATTATGGTGGAAAGTTGTATCCCATGTTTTCTGTTTTAAGAATTCTGCATAATGGTTTCTGCAGAAAATACACTGTGATATTTTTCTGTTCATTATTTTTGTATGGGTGATTATTGCAACGTCGACCAAAAAAAGTATTACGTCGAGCTACAGCGCTGTCCACTTGCACATTTGGATATAAGGGCACATATTGTCAATCATCATGACAGTGAGGCTCGTTTTTGTGAGAGATTTACATCAAGACTATATATTCAGTGGATTGCTACCTAACATTCCGTTAAGCGTCTATGGAGCAAATTCATAATTAGGTATGTGATCATGAAGTAGAGTGAAAAAATGACAAAAGGTACCTCAAGCTTCAAAGGAACGCCTTATAATAGATATTACTGGAGAACGAAGCGACTTGTGCAACAATTCTTACTCAATACTGATGGAATTTGATCAGCTGGTTTCTCAAACGAGTGAACATCTCAAGACTTTAAAAACATTTGGTAGCTGTATATACTGTATATGTGTGTATGAGAAGTGCATTATTTCATCTAAATTTTGTATGAAATTTGTAAAGTTGCGTTTTTTCGTTACTCCATTTTAAAACCAATGGTACAAAACAACAAATGGAAATTTGACTATAAGAAAGAATAAAAGTTTTTATACATAATTAAGCTTGAGTCATCTTTGCTAGGAATGATTAGGGACCTAGAAAAATGACAACATATTCCGGAATTACAAAATTTATAAATATTTATATTGGTTTGAAAATTTTATTTCCATAAAATAACACCTGCATGTCATGCAGGCTTCAATGTGCATGCTTTCTTGCAAGGCTTTAATGTGCATGCTTTTCTGCAAGACTTTAATGTGCATGCTTTTCTGCAAGACTTTAATGTGTATGCTTTTCTGCAAGGCTTTAATGTACATGTTTTGCAAGGAATCGCACAAAATATTTTTTTCGTGGTTATGTTTTAGCTTAAGATTGGGTTTTAACTGCAGTAAAATGCAGAATTATGGTGACTTTCTCTGTAAAAATCAATTATGTTGCATTTCTGCAGGAACTAAAATTGCTAAATTAAAAAAAAACGTTAAAGTAATTCTTATAACTTGCACTTGGCATAATATATGGTACCTTATACAGTATAATGGTATTTGTGCAACGTATGTTGGAATTTAATTGCAAAAAAGGTAAATGCATCAGACACCTTTCATCATTTAAATTTCTGCATATGTATCTCTGCAAGAAATTCTGCAGAATTATGGAGGAAAGTTGAATCCCATGTTTTCTGTTTTAATAGTTTAGTATAATTTCTGCAGAAAATACACTGTGATATTTTTCTGCTCATTTTCTGCTTATTATTTTTGTATAGGTACTCCTGACTTAATTGCAGACTTAACTTGGTAACTTTATTAGTTACCTTATCAATGGAAAAAATGTGCAAAAGAAATGGCACGCACTGGGCACTGTAAACAACAGACTTATTTTTAGCGCAGATTCACGCTAAAATAAATTGGGGTCCCTATTGATATTTTCAAAAAAAGGCCATCTTGGATTAGAACGACTTTGGGCAATCCCTCCCACTTATTTTCATTGTATATTCATAAACTACATTCTGACCAAAGGGCATATTCTTATCACAATTTGCAGTGTTTATATATGTAGCTCCCCTCTACCTTACTGCTATTATAAATTGTCATGTCATGCATTAATCTAGCAGCCTATTCACGAGAAAATGTCCAACATCAGCAAACTTATCATTTAATGACCAAAGTCTACTAGGCTCGCTGCAAGGCCACAAATCGAAGTTATAATCTTAAATGATACATTATGCTACATGTTATTCCAGACATACTTTTATAAAACAGCTCCAATACGAGTTTAAAAGAGGGTGGTTTAATTGAATAATTTCTTTAGCTTTCTTCACCATGGTATATTTAATAATGCTTACGACATCTTGCTAATTATTAAAGTGCAATGACATAGACAATGGATTCTACAACATGAACTATATGAGCACCATCATTTACATAAGACGTATTGTAAAATCAGCAACCGACAGGAGAAGTAAGTAGCAACATAGTATAGCTACCACCTTTATAAGCAATTTGATTTATTTTAAAAACTGGCTTATTTTAAATTGGTTCATTTTTTAGTTTGAAGAAATGGCATTACCTAATTATTTTGAGGGGAGCACTGCAACACTATGTCAAATGTTCGTGGTAAGTACTTTAAATGTACATGTATAATATGATAATTACTACAACCATGGGCGAAATAAATATACTGATATCAGTAATCAGTTTTATACTGATACGTGGGACACAGATATCAGTATATTATACTGGTGTCAGTCAAACAGTTCAGATTTATCAAATTGTAGTATAATGATGAAACTATAATTTATACTGAAATAGGTATGGGGTAAACTGGCATCAATTAAACATTGCCTACTGATGTCACTATGGTGTACTGATACCAGTATAGCTCAGACTGTAAGCAGTTTGTGTATACTGGAGGTTTTTAAATTACCATTTTTCTTTTAAATTTTCTTTTAAAAAACAAAGTTTTTTTTTAAAAAAAACGTTGTTTTTTAAAAATAAAATTTACTGACTGAGAAAATGATGAGTAAAAATTGATATATCCAGTCATTATATGTATATTATTTTATCCATTCAGTATCCATTTAAATTAAATTTACTATCAATTTCTTAGCTCTGCAAGATCGTTATAATGTTAATAATATAAATCTCACTTCCCTTAGTAAATTTGGAAATAATTAAAAATAGAATATGATAAAATATATTTGGTTTTTACATTAATAGATTTTCAGGCATGGAGAACGATCTCCGGCGTTCTTATGGCCCTCTGATCCTGATAAAAGCAATTGGCCAAATGGTATTGGCAGTCTCACTAATGTGAGTATAGAATTGCATTATTTTCAAGTAGATATATAATATGCATCCCAGTTTAAAAAATCCGTAGAAAACAATAGAGAAATTGTATTAGTCTTACTGCATGGTTTCTATCATTCTACTTGGATATGTTAGCTGGATCATTTGACAATAATTCAAAACAGTTCAATCCCATAGAAAATAATAGAATTTTTCTATGATCCTATAGCCAACAATAGAAACCAATGGACCAAATAACAATAGAAATTTTGACCAGGGATTCAAGTTAAAGTCGGAATTGTCATGCTGACAATATCATAGTTATGCTAACTATGATATTTTTTGAAGCTTTCTTTCCCATATATACCTGGAGAATTTTTTTGTTTTCTGGGGTTTTTATTTGTGAGAAAAACCCGGGGTCAACCAAAACTCCTGAGACATACCCGGGGCAACCAAAATTCCTGAGACATACCCAAGGGTCAACCAAACATGAAACGAACCAAGGGGAAAAAATTCTCCGGGTATATATACAATATATCTCATTTTTTCCCCTTGGCTCGTATAAACAAAATTATTAAAAATAAGATGTTTCTTTAAAAGTTTTGAGTAGTAACTATGGGAAATTGAAACATTAATGGGGATTAGATTATTGATTGAACTACACTTGCATATAGAATGGAAAACAGCAAGGGTATCTGATTGGACAACTTCTTCGAAAACTGCATCCAGGATTTCTGGATGAAAAGTACCTGAAAAATGAGATCTACGTTCACAGCACCAATACCGATAGAACAATGATGACTGCATTATGCTGCTTAGCAGGACTTTATCCTCCAAAAAATGATGACATTTGGATTGACAACATGCCATGGCAACCTATTCCAGTTCATACTGCACCACTTGATAGCGATCCGGTACAGCAGTAGCAATCTACAAATTTTTTAGTTGTCAAAATGCAAATATCTTTTTTATGAGATATTATCAATGCTAATATAAGGTTTCTTATAGTTTGCTCTCAAATTTGATAAATTCGATTTTCTGGAATCAATAGAAAGTGAAGACCCTTCAACTAGCGATGCACATCGAATTATCGCTGACCATAAGGTACTTTTTTTAATAACTATAAACTTGACATTTAACTCAGTACCCTACAGTTAACAAACTACCCATACAAAAATATAATGAGCAGAAAAATATTTATGTGTATTTTCTGCAGAAACTATTTTATGCAGAATTCTTCAAACAGAAAATATGGGATACAACTTTTCACCATTCTGCAGAATTTCTTGCAGAGATACATATGCATAAATTTACATGATGAAAGGTGTCTGCTGCATTTTCCTTACTTGCAGTTAGTTTTCAATATACATGTATATTGTACAAATAGCATTATACTGTATAAGGTACCATATATAATGCCAAGTGCAAGTTATAAGAATTCCTCTAACGATTTTTTTTTAAATTTAGCCATTTTAGTTTCTGCAAAAATGCAGCATAATTGATTTTTACAGAAAAAAATCACAATAATTCTGCAGACGATCAGCTGGGTGAATCCTTAAGAATTCTGAGATTTTTTTTGTTTGGGTAATGCCATGTGTATAGGGGAGCAACATACATTCCGAATGTTAATCTCTTTGACAACAAGACTTTTCCAATCATTCTGTTATAAAACATTGTAATATATATGCAATGATTTTAAATAATACTAATTTATTTTAACAGAATATTTTAAAGGCGATTTCTGACAAGAGCAAAAGTGAAGGCTTTGATGGGACGCTCTTTAGATTAACGTCTATTTTTGATGTGTATATAACAATGGCAAGTACTTTAGTTATCATCATGGAAAACATTAATAATACCAAAATAAAGCAAATTAAATTACTTTGAAGGCATTGCAAGGGCTTCCTGCATATACACCACCTGGAATTGATTTAGATTTGACAACAGCGTCGGTTATTTGCACTGCTTTGTATTCATTTTTATTGCTCAATAAGAATTTGAAGATATCCTCAGGTAAATAATCTTCAGTGATTTATAAGAATATTTAAAACGATTTGGATCCAGATACATTATTAATTATACTTGTCAATATAGTAAATCTATTGAAGGAGATGGTGTTGAATGCAGAAAAGAAAATTGCTGGAAAACCACCAACAAAAAAGGCATTTTTGTTCAGTTCAGTAAGTATATTACAAATGACTATAGTGTTTAATTTCTTATCTGATGGTATCACAATTAAAACTTATGCAAATCCATTGAACATAGTGCCATGTTGAATTCGATACAGTACAAGTGTATACAGGGTGGAAGAAAACTCTGTATGATCTTATCAATTGTGCTTCAAACTAATGGCCGATATCAACATTCTGCTAATGAGAGTGATAAGTAATGTGCCCTGGCGCTATCCAATGGTGATATCAAACGTGACCTTTAGGGTCATCTTCAAGGTCATCTAATTTGTAACCCTTAAACTGTTAATGTTAGAACAGAACGTCCAATTAGAAAGTTGTAGAGCATTACACAGCTATTATTATCGTATGTTTTACAATGCATTATGACTAATTTGGCCATGCCCTGCAACTTTCTAATTGGACGCTTTGTTCTATCATTAACCGTTTAAGGGTTACAAATTTGATGACCCTAAAGGTCACGTTTGACATCACCATTGGATAGCAAAAGGGCACATTACTCTTCACTCCCATTACCAGAATGTTGATATCGGCCATTACTTTGAAGCAAAATCGATAAGATACAAACTTGATTCCACCCTGTATATGAATATAGAAAAGTTTTATTTATTTTTGTGATAGCATGACGTTTCAGTCAACATGGTGCTCATGCTTTTGAAAATTCCGGAGGTTCGAGTTACCTATGGAGGTACTCTCGTATTTGAGTTGCACAAGAACCCTAAAAATGGGGAATATTACATAAAGGTAAAGTGAGCATATTTTTACAAAATCTACATTAAAATAAAATCAATAATAATCTTCTATGGCTAATTTCAGATAATGTACAAGGCCAATATAGAGAGTCCAGATGATTTCAAGGCTCTACCATTGAATGGTACAACACTGATCCCATTTGCCGAATTTCAGAAAATTGTACAAGAGATTGTACATGCATTTGAAACCGACAATAATTAATTTGGGGATTTCATTCAATCGCTATTTGATATAGAGATGTCTTTGTGTCTTGTATTTTAACCTTAAATAAATGTATTGATAACTTTTAAAGATATAAAACAAGGTGGTTCCATCAATTTCGCTTATCGTTTTAGTGCACCAGAGATAAACACACTATTGCGCATGCACATTAATAATTCAGCGCCGAAAAGTCGTTGTGGTATTATGTATATATAATGAATATATGCATGTATAATAAATATTGTATGAGCAGTAGTCATGGATATCATTTATATGTATATTAATATAATGCAAAGGTTATTTAGGTTATTTGTCATGCTTGTAAATATTTTCATACAATATGAACATGTATAGATTGGTAATTAACATTGGTAGCATGCAAAAAAGCATGCATTCCTGTTGAGAAAGATTACATATAGACATCCTGAATAATTTATGAATGGTACACATAAATAAATTATAGCAGCTGGAATGTCATTGCTATACAATTTATATCATATATTTATTGAAAGATATAACAAATGACTTAGTCGATATTTCAAATATGCATGTGACTGATGGAAACTCTGATAAATGTAGGCATAGAAGGCTTGTGATAGCATCATGGGCTTCAGATAAGAACAATAAATGTCCTTCTTCTGTCTGATTACACACTGTTTACAGTTTTTGTGTTAATAATAATTCTGAAATGGACTTTTAGGAGTTTATTGCAAGAATGAAATACTATTTTTCACTGGAAAAGGATGCTCAAACTCCAAATTTAATAATGATATGTTAAAGCAGACCTTCGTTGATATCAATACTTTGATATCCATTCCACTTATATATATGTATACCCATAAAAGAAAACTTATGGATATCCATAAATAAGATCTTAATTATGGATACAGTATATGGTTATGCATGTATATCCATATACTAATGGATGTCCTTAAGCAAATTTCCATACTATGGATATCCATACATAGTCTTTTCCTCTGGGGAAATCCTAAAATTTTATCCATGTAGTTGACAGTGTAACTTTTTATCGCTATACATCTGTATTGCTAATCCTGGATTCTTGTCTAATGTTAGATTAGAATTTATACAATTAAAAAGTGTATCACTTTCTATTATAAATGTCACGTCATGTATTAATCCATCGTCAACATGAATCTATCGTATATTTATTAATGACTAAAGTCTACATGGTTCGTGTGCACAAGGCTACACAAGTACCAGATATTTAGAAAATCAACGCCAATAGGAGCTTAAAAGGGGGAGGTGTCAATTTCTAAATTATCGCCTTATCAATAACCTTGCCCGGATTTATGATATCAGTTTAATAAATATACATGCAATTGGACTAATTAAAAGTACAATTCATGGAATCTAAGACAAGTATCATATGAGTTTAACCACTCGCATAAGGCAGCTCTTAATCTAAGCAATAGAAACAATCAGGAAACTTAATTTTCCTGCAATTTTCTTTACTATTTAACTTTGCTTATTTCAAATTAAGTTAATATTTTGAAACAAAATGTCATCGCTTAATGATTTTGAAGGGACCAATGCAACGTTGTGTCAAATTTCCGTGGTAAGTATACTTTTAATGTATAAGTAAATGCATGCAGGTCCAGCTAACGTTATTAATGTACACATGTAATTTATTTATTTGATAACCGCTTATGTTTATGTGTCACAAGGCTATTTTCTGTAAAATCCATTTTTGGTTGTATAATGTTAGATTTTTCGTCATGGAGAACGTGCTCCATTGTTTTTATGGCCCTCGGATCCTAGTGTAAGCGTTTGGCCAAATGGTGTTGGAAGTCTTACTAATGTGAGTACAGATTTACAGAACCTTTAGTGCTGCATACCAGAATGTGTTTCTAAATTAATTTTTAATTTAATTTTGGAAACTGATAGGAACAAATTAAATGTACGAGGACCTAGCATAAATATTCTATTATTTGTTCACATTTTTTGTTTATGTATATGTATATTATATTTCGTGGAAATATGACTGTAAAACTTTACGGACATATTTCCATGAAATGGAATATATATATACATAAACAACAAATTTAAACAAAAATAGAATATTTATGTTAGGTTTTCGTACATTCCAATTGTTCCCATCAGTTTCCAACATTGAATTAAAATGCTTATTCTGGTATGCAACCCTTTTAAGTTAAGTTTTAGATTTGAGAAAAATCAAGTGACAATTTTTTGATTGTTTTAACTATAATGTACATGTAAATTATTGTACATTATTTCGCATCATGCATGCATGGTTAGATGAAGACTATATTCTAAAAAAATGATTTTTTAAACGATCAGAAAGAATACACCAAAAGTTATAATTTCATTGTAATCCTCGCAGTTTTTCCTAAAAACAAATCGGAAAACAGATGTTTGGATAACTATTTTGAGTATGCATTTTGGAATTATTTCAATGCCATTGTGCGTTTCCCAATCGTGACATTCTACCTTCTGTACGAACAGCAAAATATCATTGTTAATTGTACTATAAATGCATGTATATACATAGAAAGGAAAACAACAAGGCTATTTGATTGGACAACTTCTACGGAAAATGTATCCAGGATTTTTGAATGAAAAGTACCTGAAAAATGAAATCTACGTTCATAGCACAGATTCCGATAGAACAATAATGACTGCATCATGCTGCTTAGCAGGGCTTTATCCTCCAAAAGATGATGACATCTGGCTTGACAACCTGCCATGGCAACCTATTCCAGTTCATACTGTACCTATTGAAAGTGATCCGGTAAAGCATAACAAATACAAAAAAATCTCTAAAAATTCTGCAGGATTAACTCAGCTGATCGTTTGCAGAATTATAATGACTTTCTGTAAAAATCAATTAAGATACATTTCTGCAGAAACTAAAATTGCTAAATTAAAAAAAAAATGTTACAGAAATTCTTATAACTTGCACTTGGCACTATACATGTATAAGGTAATTTATACAGTATAATGGTATTGGTACAATATATATTGAAAACTTCCTGCAAGAAAGGAAAATACAGCAGATACCTTTCATCATGCAAATTTCTGCATATACTTTTCTTTCTGCAAGATACTCTGCAGAATTATGGTGGAAAGTATAATTCCATTTTTTCTGTTTTAAGAATTCTGTATAATAGTTTCTGCAAAAAATACACTGTGATATTTTTCTGCTCATTATTTTTGTATGGGAAATGCATCAACAACTTTTGAAATTTATGATTCTGCAGCTCTATCAATATTCTGGTGTTTATGCAAACATAGTACAGATATCTGAGGTTTAAAATAAATTTGAATGCTTTTTTTTTTTATAGTTTGCTCTTAAATTCGACAATATTGATTTCATGACAACATTAGAAAGTGTGGACACCTCAACAAATGATGCCTATCGAGTTATCGCCGAACATAAAGTAAGTTTAAAAAACATTTATAAATAAACTTGGCATTTACATGTATATACAGGGTGGAATAAAAGTCTGAATCTTATCAACTTTGCTTTAAAATAATGGCCGATATTAACATTCTGCTAATGGGAGTGAATAGTAATGTCCCCTGGCACTATCCAATGGCGATGTCAAACGTGACCTGTAGGGTCATCTTCAAGGTCGTCTAATCTGTAACCCTTAAACGGTTAATGATATTACAAAACGTCCAATTAGAAAGTTGAAGGGCATGGCCAAATTAGTCATATTTCATGAAAAACGTATTATAGTAATAGCCGTGTAAGAGGAGATTTCACTTACAAAATGTCAACATGCCACTAAATGTTGATCACCAGCAATGCTTACTTGTATTGCAAGTTTCTTTCAATCAGGGGTAATGTTTGATTTCCTAATTAATACACTGTACATGTACATTATAGAAACAATTTGCAAATTGTAATGATGCAATTCCAGACTATATCTTCTGAACTAATGTATAATTTCTTCTGACAGAATGTTATAAAAGCAATATCAGACAGGAGCAAAAGTGAAGGCTTTGATGGAACCCTCTTTAGATTAACGATTATTTTCGATACATTTAGAACAACGGTAAGTAAGGGCAATGCCGAATTAATAGTAATACTACAACTAATTTAAATTTAAATTATTTTGAAGAAATTGCAAGGAATTCCGGATTATATACCACCTGGAATCGACTTAGATTTTACGAAAGTGCAAAGCCTTACTTTAGCTTTCATTACATTGCTATTGCAAACCAAACTTTGTAAGATATCCGCAGGTAAATAATCTTCAGTAATTTGTAACGTTATTCGAAATGTTTTTAATTAAACACCAATTTTACTATTGGTATAGCTAACTTGTTGAAGGAAATAGTGTTGAATGCAGAAAAGAAAATTAATGCAGGAAAAAATCCACCAAAAAAGGCTTTTTTGTACAGTTCAGTAAGTAAATATAACAACCAAATAATGTAACACTTTGAATATTGCATAAATTCTCCTATCTTAATGGCAGCTAGTTTTGATTCTAGAATTGGAAATACATGTATATTTACCTAAAAATCTCATTCGAAGAAAAGTAAGCTATATAGATGGCAATGGATCAGCTATTTCATGCCATTTGTGGTTAACATAAATTGTCATTACTGACTTCTGGCAAAAATACCATGAATATAATAAAAAATTGCCCTTCAGAAATTTCAAAACAACCCCAAAAAATGAAAATTATTACCTATACGACTTTTAAATTATCCTCTTTGTGCATTACATGCCCTGCATTTTAAAAATGAATATACACTGTAGTTAAATTAGCAAATTATAGTAAAGGTATAGTACTCTGAATGCATGTATTTGAGTTCTGGCACAGCGAACACGAATTGCAAATATTTAAAAAAAGTTTGCACATGACGTACATGTATAGTTTAAAAAAGTTTTTATTTTGTGATAGCATGACATTATACTCTACCACTTAATTTCACTACTGAAACTTCCGGAGGAGCTACCAAGCTATGGAGCTACTCTCATTGTTGAGTTACACAAAAACCCTAAGAATGGGGAATATTTCATTAAGGTAATGCTACATTATATTTATTTGGTAAAAACATGTGCATATATTGCATAATAATAATAAAATTAACATATATAAATATATAAAATTCTATTTTCAGCTAATGTACAAGAATAGCATCGACAGTCCAGATGACTTCAAGACATTCCCAGTGAATGGTTCAACTATGATCCCCTTTGCCGAATTTCAGAAAACAGTACAAGTGTAATGATTTAAATACTTTTCATTCGTATATCGTTTTTGTGTGTCAGGCAGTAGCCTAAAGTGGTTCATGACTATGTATGTACATGTATATAAACGTAAGAATCGACACTTGACTGCTCCATTAAATATTCTACCAGTTTCTCATTATATTATTAACATTGTGTTGCTAAATAAAATGACATTGAAATGACTTGCAGAATGAGCTACTTGTTAAATTTAGTTCAAATTATAAATCTATCCTCCTAGAAAGTATATTTGTTCTAGCCAAGGTCGAGATTATGTTAATATTCATACTGGGACACCAGCATTAGTTACCCCTTTGAGGACACATACAGTAAATGTATGTCTACCATCTAGACACCCCTTTGACCAACTTTTCAAATTCGAAAAATTAAGTTAATTTACCATCATTAATGGATGTCCATATTAGCAGCCCCCCTCCCTTCCCTTGTCAAAAACTAATTTAGACATGCTATAGTTTTTTTACTGTTATTTGGCCTATTGGTTTCTAATGCTTACAATAGGATAATTCTATTGTTTTCTAGCTATCGATTTGAGCTATTTTAATTTATTATCCAATGCTCAAGGAAATGGAGTTAACAAACTTAGGGATAATTAAGTTACAAACTTAAATTCTGGAGAAAGAATCCGCCTTATTAACCACCCTGTATGTGGAAAATTGTCTAGATCCATTTGGTGTTATTATAAGTACCAAACTTGACAAATTTAGAATTACATGTAGACCGGTATAATCTTATCAGACAATCACGTATCAATCCATGTTTAGCAACAAAAAATACCATTCTTACCTGGTTATTCAGGATTTTCATGCAGCTTCCATAATGAAAATACTAGCCACAATTAAAACACGTCCAACTTACAGGAAAAATCATTAACTTTTGAAATTTTTGTCTCAATTAAAAAAAAAATTAAAATTGCAACCCTTGACCTTTAATTTATTAACTTTTCAAGGTTAGGTTTTGTTTAGCTTTAGCTTTTTTTTTAATTTGAGAATTTTTGTCATGTAGATCACTAATTAATGCAGAATTCAATTGCTCACTACACTGTATATACTACTAGTAGCAATATGAAACAACAATTACAAATCACTGGTTCTCAATTTTTTAGGATTCACTTTATTACAGTTTTGTAAAATTATTTGAAAAAAAACTAAATTGATGATAATTTCCTGAATTTGAACAAAGCTTTTGAAAAAACGCCATTTTTTTTAAAGTAAGCATTTTTATCGAAATGTTTTTTGCAAACAAGTAAATATTTTGTTTCTAAAAATATAGTAGGTACCTTTAAGTACATATTGGATGTTGAACAGCCTCAGGCGGCTTGAAAGTCATGGGAATGCCATAAATAATGTACACTGTACATGCTAAGGATGCCAGCAATCCGTGTGTCAATGCAATATACAGTGTACATGTACAATGATATATTATATTTAGGGGACAAAAACAACTATAAAATTCCACGAAAAATGTCCTCTTTATACCAGACATCATAAACAAGTGCTTTAATGATATTTTAAAAATCGTGGTACTAAGCTTTACATGTACGCTAGAAGTGCTAGTTAGAAAAATTAAATTTAAAAATATTGAAAATGTGAATTTTTTTGAATAAAACTTACTCTCGCAGTGCCTTAATTATTATTAAAATATCAGGCAAATAAAATAACAGTACCGTATAATCTTGTTTCTGATAAGATTTTGTTATTTTTAATTTATTAATACCAACTTTGAAGGAATAAAAATAATAAACCCTTAAGGTAATTCCAATTGAATCGCTACGTTTTACAATGTAATGTAGGTACAGTGACACCAAAAAAGTATTGGCAATATCATATAATTTTGCATTAGTTAAACACGGAAATATACATTTTGTTATAAATGTTTTAATAAAACATCCTACAAAATTTGAAACAGTTTTAATAAACTGTATTCAAATAAATTTAAAATAACCAAAAAGTATAGGCAAGCCATATCTGCATATGCTAAATTTGTATTGAAGAATGACAGGTTTTTAGACTTGTTCTGAAAAATCAAAATAAGTCTTGATGAATTTTTGTCAAATACATTGCATCAACATCGTAGATGGTTAATTTGACATCCTAAACAATCAAAAATATTTTAGATAATACACGCATAATTGGATAATGACCAAAAATAAAACATATCAACCATACACCAGCTTAACTCTATGGAGCATGCTTTTTACTTTTTTTTGGGCATTGTCCGTTTATGCGTGCATTACTGTATTTAAAATATGTTTGATAGTTTAGGATGCCAAAACCATCTACGATGTTGATGCCATGTATTTGACAAAAATTCATTAGGACTTATTTTGATTTTTCAGAACAAGTCTAAAAACCTGTCATTCTTCAATACAAATTTAGCATACACAGATATGGCTTTCCTAAACTTTTTTGGTTTGCGATTTTTGGTAATTTTAAATTTATTTGAATAGCGTTTATTAAAACTGTTTCAAAATTTGTAGAATGTTTTATTAAAACATTTATAACAAAATGTATATTTCCGTTTTTACTAATGCGATTATTTTCACAGTTATTCTTAAAAAACTGCTATTGCCAATACTTTTTAGTGCCACTGTAATGTACATGCATGTGCATTGGCTGAATACAAACACGAGCTGGATGCTTGCAAATGGTAACAAGGAACTAATTGTTGTTCACATTGCAAAGTTTAGAAAAAACATTTTGCAATATGCTTACAAAAACAAATTCTAGGTACCAAAACACTTGATCAATAAAATGCTTTTGTAAACTCTGCATAAGTCAAGGTCGTTCGGTCTTTAGAATTAGTAAAGTGATGGATGAATTTCTCTTATACAGAGAATAGTACAATAATGTACAGGTATATACCTGGAAATTCAAGTAAACACCTCAAAATGGCCCCCATAAGCTAACCTCCCACTTTAACAAAAACGTTTTTCCTCCATATGGAGATTTGGAAAGTCGTGTTCGGCCATTTTTGGCAAAGATAATCGTTTTGTGAAGTACTTAGAAAAAATGTTATTGACATGTGAATTGTTGTAGTTGAACAATTTTATGTAAATAAAACAATTTTTGTTAATTAAGCATAGTGTTATTAAATTCCCGCATCAAAGATTTTTAAGATTCTCAAAGATCCTATTCTAATTTCACAAGTGTGGATGAGGTGGCTGTATCTTTTGATGTTTTACTCAAGGGAATATCCCTACAAATCCCCATAGAATATCTGCGCTGCTCTTACAGAACAAAAATTACGTTTTAGGTGACAACAAGATATAAAACAGGTACATTATACATCTTTATGTACAATTTTAGTCATTTTTGGTGTTAATTTCGTCACCACAGGTGTTTTGGCAAAAATACCCAAATTGGTAAGTCTTTCGGTACATTGTGGTTTTTCAAGTCAATTTTTGGTCCAACCTGACAAAAAGTGAACATCAGGTATGTAATTTATATAAAAAAACACCAGAAAAATACAAAATTTACTCCTCAATTTTTCTGTAAGGGTGCCTATATATATTCAAGGGGTGAGCCGAAAATGCCCCTTGAAAATCCCTTTTAGATGCTAGGCGCAAGGTGGCACACCAGTGCTTATTGGTAAATATAATTTGGGAATTTGCATTAGTGACGAACCACAAAACGGTCAACCGAGGAGACCACGCCCACAACCTGCCCATCTTGACCTTGCCATGCAGGAACGACATGCAAGCGCGCACCAATGGAGACTACATACCTGTTTCTATTAAAGTTCATTCAAAACTACCTCATGCAAACCAAATTCCAGTTCAGTTACATTCCCTCCCCTTCCCAGACCCCCTTTTCCAAAAAATACTTTCCCCAACATCATATCTCTGCCAATCAAAGACCTTGCATAATAATTGGACATAAAACGAGTCTGGAAGAGGTACAAAAACCAGAAGTCGAACCACAATGTTCACGAAATTTGCTAGGAGGAGAAGGTAGTAAAAATAACGAAAACTCATTCCAGGTCAGACTAAGGTGGACCTACTACAGAACCGCGTTTTTGGCATAGACAAACAAATAACAACCAAGGGGAGCAAGCAAGTGGCTGCACCACTATAGGGAGTAACAACATGACCTAGGCCTACATCCCTGCAACAGGATTCAGAGTTGAGGTGTGTCATGTGCCAGTTCCCCCCTGTCGTAATTTAGTACAGGTGTTTCTAACACAGCAACAGGTGGGTGTTGGAGGTGCAATAATGCTCAGTGCAAAAGAGAGCTTTCCATGGGTGAGTCGCGTGTGACAGTGTCCGGAGCCACCTGACTGTTTTTGGGGGTCATCATACGATAAAGTCGCAACATGGGACCAACTCTGGTAGGAATCTTGCTGATTGTGTCTGTGGTTGAAGCAGCCACTGTCAACGCCAACCACGAGGGAGACAACACCACCCGGAGCCTCCTGATGGAATACCTGACGGAGAGGCTCCGATGTCCCAAGTCACAGAATCCGGAATGTACCCAGGTAATGTCTTCTCTTCTTAACACCAATCATACACCCTGTATACGAGCTCTACCTGGATTAAGGGCAAGTGATGCCATAGGTACAGTGGTCTCGCAATCTGACAAAATTCCCACCTCAAATATCAAAAAAATAATGAGCAGAAAAATATCAGTTTATTTTCTGCAGAAACTATTATGCAGAATTCTTAAAATTGAAAACATGGGATACATCTTTCGACCATAATTCTGCAGAATTTCTTGCTGAGATTCATATTTAGAAATTTACATGATGAAAGGTGTCAGCTGCATTTTCCTTTCTTGCAGTTAATTTTCAATATACATTACAACGTACAAATATAATTTTACTGTATAAGGTACCATATATAATGCCAGTTGCAGGTTATAAGAATTCCTATAATGATTTTCTTTTTAATTTAGCAATTTTAGTTTGTGCGGAAATGCAATAAATGATTTTTACAGAAAAAGTCACCATAATTCTGTAGACAATCAGATGGGTGAATCCTGCTGGATTCTGATATTTTTTTATATGTAGGCCTATGGGTAACAGAAAAATTGAGATGCAAATTTGTTTTTTTTGTAATGTCAGGTTGGACCAAAAATTGACGTCTAAGGGCCGGTTGCACCAACAAAGGTTAAGAATAACGTAAGGTTAACCTCCTTTTAACATTAGGTTAACCCACCCTTGCATTGCACAAGCGTGGGTTAAGGGAAAATTTAGCTAAATGTTTACCCAGCAAGTAGGCAGGGTTAACCTCGGGTTAATATTCTACAATTAGATGGCGGCCATTTTGTTTTCTGCATGTTGGAACATGGGTTCTATAATCCTTGGTTGTTTTGTCAAGGGTTAATTGGTGCAACACATACAGCTAACTTGAAGGTTAACCAGGAGTTATATTTTAACCCGAGGTTAGTAAACTTTAGATTTTCACCTGCAGTTGGTGCAACCGGCCCTTTTTGAGCAATATATACACCGGAGAATTGTTTTCTATTGCTTTCTGGGGTTTTTATTTGTCAGAAAAACCCGGGGTCAACCAGAACTCCTGAGACATACCCGGGGTCGACAAAATGACTTGAGTCATACCCAAGGCCACCAAAATTCCAAACATACAATTAATAATACAGTATACGGTACTGCACAGTACATCTGCCCACAATCCATTCTGCTAATCCTACAGTCCTTGGTCCCATATGATGTCGGATTACCGAGACTGAATTGGATTATCAAGTGTACTGTCTAAGGTACATTTAGATGAAAACTATTACTTTCATTTACAAAATTTCCCTGATGGACAATATATAATGTACATGCATGCTGCCCTCGAGTAACCAAATGGAAACTTATAATTGCATGATTGTATTTCCTTCGAAATTTAAGGTGTTTCTTGACTTTTTTTATTAAGATACACATGTAGAACAGAAGCATTAACTAGATTCATTTGAAACGAAATGAAATTTTTGTATCAAATGAAGTTTTTCAATCCATAAAATGCTCAAAATAAACGCGTTAACTACATGTATGCAGTAGCTAAATTATTCCCAATTATCCCAATGGAATACCGGATTTCCGGGATAATGGCACTGGTTTACTTGTCCCCATTCCCAAATTTTCAGAGGTTAGAAGCACAGTAATAGGAAAGTGTGGGAAACCCCATATATATCCGTGACTAACGTCATAGATCGCCGATGACGTCATTGCAGGTACCAGACTCACATAATTACCCAATTCGCAGTAGGCCAGATTACCTGGAATTATGGCAGGTGTGCTTGCACCTGATGAAATCATTGTTTTTACAATAACTTTCTGAGAATATCTGATTATGGCTAACCAAGGTTAGGGGCTGTCCATAAATGACGTCACACGATTTTGGCTGATTTTTGACCCCCCCCCATGTCACATTTGGTCACAAAAAGTCAGACCCCCCCTCAAATATGACGTCACAAAGCTCTGATCCTCCCCC
>JAQGCC010001389.1:0-24148 GCA_034698905.1 Xestoiulus laeticollis | reverse complement strand
GATAACAGTGACAGCACATGTGAGGCCAAATTCGCGATGTGAGGAGCATGACACGATAACAGTGACAGCACATGTGAGGCCAGATTCGCGATGTGAGGAGCATGACATGATAACAGTGACTGCACATATGAGGCCAAATTCGCGATGTGAGGAGCATGACATATGATAACAGTGGCAGCACGTATGAGGCCAGATTCGCGATGTGAGGATCGAGCCTGGCATGATAACAGTGACAGCACATGTGAGGAGCATGACATGATAACAGTGACAGCACATGTGAGGCCAAATTCGCGATGTGAGGAGCATGACACGATAACAGTGACAGCACATGTGAGGCCAAATTCGCGATGTGAGGAACATGACATATGATAACAGTGGCAGCACATGTGAGGCCAGATTCGCGAAGTGAGGAGCATGACATGATAACAGTGACAGCACATGTGAGGCCAGATTTGAGATTTGAGGAGCATATGACACGATAACAGTGACAGCACATGTGAGACCATATTCGTGATGTGAGGAGCATGACATGATAACAGTTTGAACCCCGCACATAAGTCGACCATGCTAAACAATTCTAAATGCATTCTACATTTTATTTCACGTGGCGTGAGAGCGCGTGCCATCACGTGAGCACTCGTGATGTGATGATGTCTGAAGCCAGCTTTACTGCCACCATCAGCTAGCTCCAACGATAGATCTATGCCAAAAACCTGAGCGCTCTGTGTACAACACATATTTTGCATGGAGACTTGAAACCCTGGTCATGTTTTCTAGCTAATGCAAGACGAAATAAAAATCGGACAAATTCCTGGAGAGATTTATGTGAGCATTTGTTCCAAGTGGATAAAATACGTGACCATGCACGCCAGATTTAAAGAGGATAAATGAATACATTTATTAAAAGTAGAAATTAAAATGAATACATTGTAAATTTAACAAATTATTTTTTATTTTAGCGTGGTCACACATTTTATCCGGTTGGCGTGCATTCGCATAGTCTACATCAACACTAAGTGAACACTAATTATAACTTGTTGGTAAGGTTCTATAGTCCCATATCCTTATTATTTTAAGGCATCAACCTCTTGTCCCACAAGGCCAATTTAAGATAACAGTTCGGTCTATATAACATTAATTAATCTCGATTAACCAAATTGCGGGCATTTAGGCCTAAGAAAGGAAATTAAGTTCGTGATATTGATACGTTATAAGTTGAATATCAGAATATCCTCACATCCACATTAAATCCTCAATTAGAACTCATGCATGGAAAGCAAATTATAATTAATTTCCGCTTCAACTCGCTTTTTTCTGCTAATTAGTGCGTGTGAAGACATAATATAATTTCGCATTAATTACATGGGAAATTTTGTTAAACATGCAGACATGTAGCTGTGCAACAGCCGGCTTGGGCTATATTTTCGGTGTCTGGTACCAGGATGGTTGATTAATTATAACTTAAAAAGCCAAAAGTGGCAAAATAAAAAGTACATAAAAAATCTATAAAACGGATATGGCCGATTGCACAGATTCATATAATTTTAATCTAATTTTCTGTAATTTCCGCTGCCATTTTAATTCAAAATTAATTTATTATCAGTTCTATAAATAAAAATCACTCAACAATATTAATTAAGCGTGTACACTTTCTATTCATTCAACTAAACTTACATTATTAACTATCTGAATTTTAACACAAAATTTTAAGATTCATGAATTCTCCTAAGACGTTCAATTAAGATTGGCTAATACTTCAATTTTTTTTAACAAATTTATGGAAAATTTTATTTTTTGTTATTGTTAAGGGAAACTTAATTACAATGATCATAATTTAAGAAAACATTAATTACATTTATTATACCGAAGACTATCATTATTTGGAAAAGATATATGTTACAGGGGTGTCCAGTAATATTTTAAAAGCTTATTTTTTAAATTTTCAAAGACCTACAATAACCAGTTTCTATATAGGACTATCAATATAAATTACCACACATTGGATATATGATATCAAACTGATAGTAGGCCTAAACCTTATTGCAGTGATAAAAATAGGAAATTCTAATCCATGTTTATATTAAAATTAAATAATATAATAATGAATTTATTGAAAACGTTGACAATTTCAAGCATAATTCATGACTTTTTGATGGCAGTGGAATATTAAGTACACTTCCTGACTTTTGAATTCGGCAAAGATGCTACATACCATCGTAATTTACCTAAATTATAAATGAAACTATAAGGACACCCTGTACGCGTATCTCAGCCATATAAAAGCATCGGACTTGTTGCAATGCCACAGCATTACAAATCGCACGATGCAGGGTGCCCAAAAAATAAATAAAATCTACTTTTTTCCCTAATTTTTGAATTTTTTTTGCAAATTTATTTATTATTTACGAACACAGAAATACAAAAATAATGTCAAAATTAAAGCAATTTAGATATAAGTACATTTCAAGTGATTTATGTGACGTCAAAACTTAAATTATTAAATTATCCGACCTCCAGTAGCTCAATTTTGGTTTTAATTTGATGAACAAATATTCAATTTTAATTGCAGGCAATTAATGCTTTTGTAACGAAGCATTCATTTATCAGGGATAACAAAATCAAAACTAAAATCAATGCTTGACAGGTAAATTGCTACATTTTCCACTAATTTTTCTAGGTGTAGGCGACAGATGCAGGTGTGACTCCTCCTTAATTAATTATTAAAACACCTAATTAAATTATAAAAGCATTACAAGTGGCCAATTAGACCTTAATTAATATTGATCCGAAGGGCAATCGAAAGTTTCACTCATCTTGAGTGAATACCTGGCTTAGATAAAAGGGTCAAGCAGCAATTAACAGGTAATTGGTGTGCTTTTGGAACAAATTTTAATAAAACTATCAAATGTGATATTGTTTTGGATAAAAACTTACTAGAACTATTAAATTTCCTATCGTTTTGGACTAAAACTTTAGAACTTCATATTGTTTTGAATAAGATTTTAATTGATTTACATTAAACTAGAAAAAATTGAATTAAATGTCATACAATTTATATTGAGAGTTAATGTTAGGGCCAACCATAAACGTCGCAAAAAGGGTCAGAAACATGATAGGATCTCAGAATTAATCCCTAATTGTTAAGACCCCTATGAATATAGGACAACATACCAGATAGGGGCCACTCATAAACGACGTAAACGTAAAATACAGCTTATAACCTGCAAATTAAAACATCCTAAAATCCGTAAGCCTACACAAAAAAATTCGACGTGAAATATTTCATAAATAATACTTATTTTAAATTGCAGCTTTTGCACTTATTTTACGATACAAAATGTGCGAATTAGCTGCATTCGTGAATACATGTATATCTTAAATCAAATTTTGTTTTGCAGTGTAAGTAACGAAAAGTCGTTACCTTTAAACAATACAATTTTTGGGTCCATATTAAGGTAACCCATCTCAAACTACTTCGTTTTGAGTAGATGACATGGGTCAATCATAAACGTCGCCATCAATTAATCACCCCTTACTAAATATTCACGAGTACTAGTATACTAACCAAAAATCGTTGGCCCTACATTTTACCAACGTTGGATTATTACCAGAATAAAATATTTTGTACCAAAAAAAGTTAATTATTATATATTCAGTAAATACACCTCCAACTATTACGTTTAGAGTAGATGACAGGGATCAATCATAAACGTAGTCTTCAAACCAAAAAAATCCATTTAAATAACCAGAAGTCGTTGGGGGAAATAGAAAGCATTGAAATGTTATCTGGGTCCGAAACAGGGATGGATCCCAGCACTAAAAACCTATAAACTGACCAATTGGATTTTGATATTCATGCAGCCACTATCCTAAAAACGGATGAAGGGTCGTCCATAAACATTGTTGGCCCAAGGGTTTAAATCTGACCTCTTGAGAGCCGCAAGGGAACCCCAAGGTCCATCCCGACCACAAGGTGTCCTTTAGTGACCTCTACCCCCATATCCCCCCACAAATCCATACAAAACGGTATTGAAAGCCGTACTGGTCAGGGGGAGGAGTTTCCCTATACTGAGCCCAGTCACATGGCAACGCTAGATACTGTTACATACATTACAAGTAAAAAATCTATGGTAAAAGTAGGCCTACCAAAAGTCCGAGATTCGAGTCGACGATCCTCACTTCTGGGATACAGATAGCCAGTGGTCACTATTATGGAGTTTAATAGTCCTTTAGTAATACTAGAATCACGATTTGGCACCCAAAAAAACACGACGAAAAGCAGGTTAAAGTGCGCGAATGTCCCCTTCGTCCTATGCCGTCCTAACACGCTCCATAGGCGGCATTTAAATTCAGACGCTACGGCGCTGCAACTCCCGGAAATCTGGCTTGTTGGCTATGCCGTGCTGGTAAGCATTAAAAGCCGCGTGGTTCTCACCCTAAGTCCGTCGATTTCTAATCACGCTAATTTTTTTTTAATCCTTTGTTGTTTTAAGAAATTGAAGACTTATCAATCCATGGGACATATCCAAGTACCCCACACAGGGTACACACAAGAAATTCCAACTTGCATTAGCATTGTATTTGACAAAATTGCGAGAAAAAGTTTGTTATGAAAATCACCGAGTCGACGATGTATAGTTGGGTGAAACAGTGACTGTGAGAGAAGAAAACGTGGAAAAAACAGATAAAAATCCGTCGAGTTTTAAGGTGAAATTGAAGACCTCCTAAAAACACCGTCTTGATTATGGTAATGCCAACTTTAAAGTGAGTTAGGATTTCGATTTTTTAACACTGCACTTGCTTACCCTTCAATGTGTTTCCTTACCTTCGTAATCAATCTGAAGCCGCTTTTTCACGAAACTCTCTGTTAATGCACAACACCAAAGGCGATTCTAAAAATAAGAGGCATCAATGAATGAAAACTGCATGTATTTTTATTGCTTTTAATTAATTATTCAAAAATTAATTGCAATGTGTTGCGCATGCCTCAATTAGAACGCGGCGCGTTGCATGCCGGAACGTTCCGGATTGGTGGTGGCGCTGCTATCGATTTCTAGCGCGTGCCGCTGGGATCGGGTGCTGTGGTAGACGAGCTTCGAATCGCACTGCAGTCGGCTGGCGCTGCATTTTTTGAAAATGAAATTTGAATGTTTTTCGTAATTTATTAATTAAAATTGGGTGTTAATTATATTTTTTGAAATTATATTCTGTATATAAATGAAATGATTCGCATTTTTAATACGGAAAAAAATTGTGTAGGAAATGAATAGCCTAATTATGCATACATGTACATGTATACAGATTGATGGCTTACTTTGGCTTACGTGGCTTATAATCAAGGCTTACAAGGCTTAAATTATAATCCAATTAATAATTAAGGTAAAAAAAATGTATATAGCCTAAAAAACTGTCTTTAGAAATTAAGAAAAGTTTTTAATATGCAATATCTGCTTTTTTAAATATGAAAATGTATGAATTACTTTAACTTAATTTGGCTTACAGGGCTTAAATTATAATTTAATTCGTAATAAAGATGATTAAGGTTGCACATACCAATAACTGTCTTAAGAAATTAATAAAGATTACTGATCTTAAGACAGATAAGCTTGTATGTACAATTAAATATGGTGATGAACTGACTGTCTCATTGGGCTAGGCTTACAAGGCTTAAATTTTAATTTAATTCTTTATAAATGTGAATAAAACTCCACATTTCATCAATGCATGTTTATAGAAATTTAAAAAAATGGCTTTATTTGACAATTTATGACGATTTTAGTACGAAATCTGGTTTGAAAAATGTATGATAAACTACCCAGTCTTCTATACAATATACATGCAGTTTTATAAATAATACATACTGTAAAACAGGTGTATACAGGTGTATAAAGTTAGAAAACATGCCTCAAGTGCAAACCGAAAAAATTCCAATGGGATGTAAGCTTATAAGAAGGAAGAGAAGGTGATAAGGGAGAGGGATAAAAATCTGGGTATGTACATGTAGATGGTGTTGTTGTCGCCCATTTACGCTAATTATATATTTTGTTTTTAATTCTAATTACCGGTTTTGCTATTAATAATCAACCTGTCATATTTAGGGCAAATGACTACCAACCGAAGCTCGTTAAAAAATCCCCTGATTTTTTGGTAATAGCCCAAAGCCCTTATCTCTGATTATCATTAGCGCTATTTTTAATGCTCTTCAAAGGAGAACATTTTCATTGAATTATAGCAGTGCTTTAACCTTTGACCCTGAAGCCTTTTCACCTGTTATTATACTGTCTTCTGTTTCAGACGAAAGCATGAGCTTGATATCGCCCCTAAAATAAGTAAATAAATTAACAACCATTTGGATGGCTCAATGTATAAATCATTATGAAACCTTTATTGAAAGCACAAAATCACTCCCATGTTACATGTAAGTCAGATATTATTTCTAAAATAGTATTAATTACCTGTTTCCAACAATGATTGAATAGTTGAAACGTTGTGGGTGGTTAAGGTTGGCCCCTAATATAAATATAAATAATTTTGTAGATGCATATGATATACACAAAATTATTTGTTTATTTATTAATAGTTCATTTATTGTATTACATAATTATTAATAACACGAGGGATAATATAGCAATCATATTATTATTTAAATAGCAGATTAGATTTAATTATTGACAATTTTTGATATTTTTGGTTATCAATCACATGTACTGTCTTAAGAAATTGATAAAAATTTATAATCTCAAGACAGAAATATTATTTTAAGCCACAATATTATTATTTAAATATCAGATTAAATATCATTAATTGACAAATTTATGCAGATTAATGAATTTAAAATAATGATGTGCTAAAATTTTATAAGTGGTGTACATGTATGTTTGTACGAATTTTAGTAAATCCATTAGCAAATATCCAATTTAATATAAAAATGAATGTTTTCACATGATTAACACAACACATATTATATATATTTTTAATAAGCTATAATATAAACATTAGAAATTATTTTAATAAACAATTTTTTCTCTGTACTGTCAGTAATTTTTGACGTTAAAACATAGGATAAAGCATTAAATAAATTGGCATTGTATAATGTGGATATCTTGACACTCAAAGCCTCATCTATCGATTGGCATTGCATGGTAGTGCCACCTAGCAGACAACACGTCGTTAACAGAAAAGGAGGATGTCACGGATGAAAATACTGACTATTAAGATGATATTTGAATAATGTCAGTTTATTTTACACAATTAATTTGAAAATTATCTTGATTTAATATAGCCTACATAAAAGTGTCCAAATTAGTTTATCTCGTAATAAATCTAGAAATATATTTTTAAGAGTGTACTAAATAATTAAACAATTTATGCATATTACAATTTGCATAAAACATAATTTATTTACATGAAATTATATTTAAAAAAATATTATGTTTTTATATTGCACGAATAATACACGAATATTTTTGCACGTGCACATTTTTTAGACTTTAAAGTATAGTAAACTGCAATTCATACTTTTGAAAGGCTAATTATTATTAAATTATCTATTTTCACTTACAAAAATGCAATAGCTACCATTTGCATGAAATGAGTAGCTAATCAAAGATTTAAATGATTTGGTTTGTAAGATCTAATCTTGACATTAAAGCTTTGTCCACATTGAAATGTTATTTGCGATTTTTGTAATTAAATTCGTGTAAAATATTATACAAAATGAATATATTTATATATATACTAGTAGTTCATTTAACAATAAATTACACGTTAAATAAGGTGACATTTTTCGTGATTTGAAATTCCAGAAAAGTTTCAGGTATCTTATTGTTCAAAAAACAATTTACAGTGACATTTCAATTCTACTATCGTATTAAACTTTCTCATCAGCTTAATAAAAAATGCTTAAAAATGCCTAAAAATCTTAGGAAAGTCACAACAAAAAAACGCAACATTGTCTAGACTCCAGTTTAAATTTTTTTACCTATTTTTTTGTTTGATTTTCTGGATCGATCTTTATCAAGTAATCATCACAAACTGGCAATCCAAGCTAACTCCTTTTAGCCTCCCCAAAAGAAATTAAAAATGTGGGTGTCATAAAAATAACTTTTTTGTCCTTTCAAGGGTTCATGCACATTGCCATGTAAAATTACAAGCAGATAAAAGAGAGCTAGTGAACTTTTCCCTGATTTTCCCCTGCTTATTGGTATATACAGGATGTTTTTGCCTCGATTATTGAGTTATTTTGTAGGCAAAAAAGGCAAAAAATCTCTGACTTTGGGCGCCATGTTGCTTAGCAACTTATGTGTAAATGCACCAGGCGTTAATATGGTCTGACAATAGAGGTTAAAGGCGGACAAGTTTCCCAGAAACCGAACAGCAAAACAATTTAATATCAATTATACAATATTGGGATTTTCTTAGAAATGAGAACATTTTTGTTAAAATATATTTCAAGTACCAACACTGACTATTTTAGACATATTGCTAGCCAGCAAACCAGGAACTCTTTGAAAACATGGTCATGGCATAGTATTTAGTCAAAGGTATTTAATTTTTTTGCCAAAAATCAGAGAAAATGTTTTAACATCATTAAGAAATAAAAAAATAACTTGTCTTTACACGTTTTTTTTGTAGCCAGAAATTTAATTTTATATTTACTCGTATAACTGTTTAATGGAACAGCTATTTCAAAGCTCATTTTTCTACATGTACATGTATATAGCAAGGATAAATTGTTTCAATATCAGTTTATGTGATACAAATTTGGCAAAGTGAAGTTGCTCATTTGCAAAACATTGTAAATTATGTTAAAAACAATATAAGCATGTATATTGTCATAATTTTGAACAATAACCCATCAGATAGACTATGAAAAATTGTTTTTGGAAGCAGGAAAAGTCATGGAATTTAAAAATTTCATTTCTGTTGGAAATTGCACATAAACTGCATAAATTTGCAATTTACAAATCATTACACACAATGCTTTATTTTTAGTAAAACACGTGCTATTTTACATATTACCAATTTCCGTGTTGAAAATTGGTAATGCGTTGAACCGGTGGGGGTTTTGAGTTTTTGTTATATTGGTTGGGGATGATCAATTGTTGAGGCACCTAACCAACAATGGCACTTTGACCTGTCCTGGACGTATATCCCATTAATAGGCCCTCTTAAGAGGTGTTATTCATGATGCACCTGCACTGACCAGTGCGCCACCCACGGGGGTGTTTTTATTTATTTTGCCATTATGTTGTGCTTTTATTTTCTCTCTCTCTCTTCTTGACCACTCCTTGTTTTTGCAGTTAAAAATTATTGCTGGTAAGTGCAGTGAATAAAACCCAGGAATTTCACACCGTATTGTGTTCACCTTAAAAATCTTTGTCTTAGGACAGGAAGTTTCCCTTTGGGGAGCATTTTTGCTTATTGAACTCCACCTAGCGAGGCGGGGGTAATGAAGAAATATGAGACCCTAAACAGGTGGGCTAGTTCAAACCGAAGGTGCTAACAAATTTATGTAGCGGTTAGGATCGCCAATTCCGATTAGGCCGCCAGGGGAAGCTCATTTGCATACCTAAAAGGTGAGTTTTGTTTTCTCCTCACCTCCTCCATTGCGCATTTATTCACCCTCCAAATTTACTTTGTTGCGATGCTGTCCACACATTGGACTAAATTACGTCTTCTGAAGAGGTGATACATGGTTTACAATGTTTAGTGGTCAAGATGCGGACGCCATTTTGATTTGGGCAACGCGTGGAAGAGGCGTTTCACATGCAAGACAAGGCTGGCTGCTTACTTGCTTTCAGCAAGTTCAAGATCTTGACATGTACTTCCTGACATGGCCAATTTAATGTCCAAGCATTTCTTTTAATTTTTTTTGAATTTTTAACAATATTTCGATGATTAAATCTCCAGACACCATCTTGAATTAGGAATATATGACAGAGGATCTTCATTCGGTTGTAATACAAGGTAGCTTCTTTATTTTAAGGAAGTTCAAGATCTTGATCTTTCTTACTTTAAGTTTACCAAATGAAAGTTATCCAAATGATGTCCAAAAATATTATTTTAATTGGAATAGATTTCTAAACATGCTTGGTGCTGACGCCATCTTGAATTTGGCAATAAGTGGGAGCTTGTTACACAACTTAAATTTGTCTGAAATACAATAAGGCATTAATGCTTTTTTGAATCATTGTTTAATGTTTAAATCATAAGCATAAGAAGCTAAAAAGTCAACTTTATCAAATTCCAACACGAAACTATTTATCAGGGCCTGGCTTTAATTGTTATAGCAATAACAACAACAATGTATTTAGACGGGGGTGGCTATCGACCCATTTTAAGACAATAAATTATCAGACCCACAACATAAGCACTTCCATAATATGTACATAAAACGGGATTTTTAAGGTGAATATATTTCACTAAAGCATTTTTTAATGTTGAGCTGTTTTTTTTTTTTTAATAAAAGCTGTTTTATTCAATTTACAAAAGAGCCCCAAGGTGAATTCCTTCTTTTCAAATGGCCATGTTTCAATCATGTGTAATATCAAATTGAAGAATATATAATAACAAAAAAGTTATTTCCATCAGAAAACGAGAATTTTTATTGATAAAATGTTATTCACCTTGGCTCATAAGCACGATTTCAAAGTGAATAGAGGCCAGCCAAATTTCATTTGATTCGCATTTTTACAACATCCTTATTACATTTAATTTGAAAAAGAGGGGCTCAGGTGTGGTCCTTAAAAGTCCCCTTAAGGAGGAGCTCTCCAATGTTCATTATTTAATTTATATTTTAATCATGAGGGGAATAAGACCCTCTAGGTGTGGGCCATACTTGAAAAATTGGGACAGATTTTAGTGGATTTTATAGTGTGATTTAGCGAATTGATGTTTAGAAATGCACCTATACCCCTCTATCAAGCCTATGGAATGCTGTATAACGAATTTTCATATAAAGGCAATTTTTGATATGTCTATTCATTATAAAACCTATAAGATCAGTATTAATTTCTTATAAAAGTTTAAAAAATACTATGTTAATTGAGTCATACAGTGGGGTCTTAACAGATTTTAAAAATGTCTTAAAGTGTCTTATCTTAAGTTAGACTTATTCTTACTCTTAAGATAATACACTTGTATTTTGACTTTTTATATCAATTGTCTAATAGCAAGTTTTATTTGCTTTAACCTGAAATCGAAACAATTTAGAAATAATATATATGATCGTGCTGCGGTTATTTCTTCAGTTAGCACATAATCGTTTCTTAATTATATCTATTATAAATACATTATTTTCAGAACAATAATTTTCGTGATTTTGGTTTTTATGTTTTTAGTTTTCTTAATAATTTCTTCAAATGAGGCAAAAAAATTGAGGCTAAAAGTTCGTCCATTTAGTAAGTAATCTGCAATTAAAGCAAAAAACTAGTTGAAATGGAATCGATTTAAAGCATGTTAAGATTATCATTGTTTGCTAATTTAATGCTATCTGATGTAAATACTAGAAATCCATGCTATCGAAGAAAATAATCTTATTGTTCTTTTTAAAACAATTATATAAATAATATACAGTAATCTACTTCAATGACACGACGAAGACACTTTGTTTTTGATTAAAATATATACTAGAAATAAGTTAATAACTGAAATAAAACGTTAACTAATGATTGATATCATCCCACATTGAAAGTTTAAACATTATTTTATAAAAAGTATGTGCAAAAATATTACAAATAGGACAGCATAATATATTTTTTAATATAACTTCATGTATATACAGTGTGTACATGTACATTACAAATAACGTAAATTATGAAATGAATTAATTATTCAATTATTTAATATCATTTTCGTATATATTCTTAAAATATGCTTATAGATGTAATTTTTTTTAAATTTTACTATCAACAAATTTGTAACAAATATTAGCTTTATAAATTTCTTTTTTTGATATTGCATAAATATGAATTTTAATACGTTTCAATTTAAAAATCGTCTACAATTCACTAAATTACTTCAAATTGCTACATTTACTTCAAAACAGGTAAGACAATGTATTCATTGCTCTAATATACATATGTAGTTAAATAATTAGGAAATGCATGCCAATAAGTGTTAAAAATAGATGTAATAAGTGTTAATATAAAATTTCATTAACATTAGCAATTAAATTATAGTTTCGTTTTAAATGTAAAAAGTCATTATATTTAATATTAACTGACTGATAGTTTAAAACAAATTTTTTTATCTATTAGATATTAATAGCATTAAAACTATTGCTCCAATTATGAGTGATTGAAACCTGAAACATTTAGAGGATAAAAATGAAAGTAATCGAATTTAGATGAAATTGAAAATTGACTTTCTTTATCATTTATCATTGTTTGAATTTTTGTATAAAAAACATAAGGAAAGAAATAATAAATGACCAAATGTCTAGGGGGCTCAAACCTGCATTGTCATGCTGACCAGAAAAAAATGTCATATTCAGACAATACCATAATCTGTTTATGAAAACTTTCATAAACTAGGCATATTTTCACCGTCATTCAGTTTTTTAAATTTTTATCCAATAGGGACCAATTAGGTAAAAAAATTGCATTTTATATGCATGGATAGAAAAGTTTTCTATCTGGAAAATAGATGTTTATAAATTATTTCCACCCCTTATGGTGCATTTACAACAATTGTTAATCTTTGGGTAAAAACATTAATTTTTAGCATTAGTTTTGTACGGTAACCATTAGGCAATTATTTTGATATAAAAAATTATAAAAACTGACTTATTTGTGGTCACGAAACCATTTTTGGCTAATTTATTATATAGGGCTATATATTTATTGATAACCGGTAATAGTTTATTAGCCTATCCTTATATTTAAAAAAAAATAATCCATGACTCTCCCCAAAGCATTATAATTTTTCCATTAAAAATGGGTTTTATATTGGAAATTTATTTTGCATATGCATGGCTACATAACTTGTTTTTTTATTATTTCTTAATAGAATAATGGTCTTATTGAAACTGACCAAATCGATAACTTTTATGGTCGTTAATAGAATAGGATTTTTTTGTGAGCTTTATTTGACAAATAGATTTTTGTTATTTTTGCTTTCAATTTGCTGCATTATTTTTGCTAAATATTGGCCAAAAAATTGCAGGTTGTTGACCATAAAAAGAAGACATCCAGTTTATGCCAATTGATAAATAGCTTCAGGAAGTTTTAAGCAAAAACCAACTTTTTCTCAATAAAAAATGAAACTTTATGTAATAACTTTGGAAAACAGTCAGGAAATGTTATTGAATTTTTATAACTTTAAAAATTCAGGACTTATGCACCAAAATATCCTATTTTTAGTACTGCAATGAGCTAAAAGAAGTTTAAATCATTTTTGTATTGTCGTTGGAGGTGGTCCTTGAAAGTTTAAGACATACTTTGACATATGCTTGAAATATATTTGAAATTTTTCATAGTAATTACTGGTCAACCTATAGTGTTTTTAAGTACATGTATATGAATACGTGCATAATTTTATCAAATTTTACAGCAGAAGGGGTTCTTTAGAGAAAAAAAAAACAGTGGTAATTGGTCGTGGGAAGGGGTCTTTAAAAATTAAGGACATGGATCCTAAAATGCATGAATTATTTATGAAATTTTTCATGGAAATTCACTGGACACACACTGAATACAATGATAATTTTATCAAATTTTACAACAGAACTGTTTCTTTAGAAAATGTGTTTAGAAAATTATAGGGTGTTAATTGGTCATGGGAAGGGTCCTTGAAAATTTAATACCTAAGGTCTTGAATGTTTCAAATATATTTGGAATTTTTCATACTAATTACTTGGCAACCTACAGTGATTTCAAGCATGTTTTGCATTTTATGTATTTTATGCATTATTCCATGCATGATACAAATGCAGAAAAGTGAGAAAAAAATGCCTAAATTTGCAATATTATGAAACAGTGGATAAAATATAAAATAGTATACATTTAAATGTTTCAAAGTGAGATGAGTCAGTGTTGAGTCGCCCACTTTGATCTCTTGGGAGGTCCATTTCTTTTGTTTCCCTCCTATTTTTTTTTTCAAAACCTTTTTTAGGGAACTCTGTTTGATATATTTCTGCGTTGGTACCCCTTATCTTTTAACAAGTCACTTTATCCAGTGTCAAGTTTGTCACCCCTTATCTCTTAGTTGCCACCGAAAATAGGAGCAAACTCCATGTGTGGTAATATGGAAAACAAGTGGGGCCTTGCACTATAGGTGGGTGTTAAAAAGGGCGATGGTTTGGTTTTTTTTTTTAAAAAAAAACGTTGAAAAGTAGGCAAAAATATACGAAAATGTTGAAGGATGAAGCATGTATCTTATTCTGATATCTCAATTGCTAGACGAGGATTTGCCATCCACTGCTTTTATGTAGATGCTACTACATGTATGTAAAATGAAATCGTTATGGGATTTTCAGACGATAAGGTCAGGATTTAAGGTAGGGCATCATGACGTCACTATAGACAAATGTGTTTCCATATTCTCTACTCTATTTTTAAGTTATCTAAATCTGGCATGCGGATCTGCAATACCAAATTCGTTGGCCTTATCAACAAATTGCAGCCTTTTTGGCATTCGTTAAATTAATATATTAATACCTCATCTAAGAAGAATTTCAAGGAAAATTCAAGCACACTATTCTGTTTAAATATTAAAAAAATACAGTGGAATTCGCTTGTAACGTTGCCGGATATAGCTAATATTCCGGTATAACGATTCCGAGCAATGTGTTCTGTTGGGCTGTTATCTTACGTTCTATGATTTTGTTTATCGGATATAACGATAATCAGGACATAGCTTTCTCATTTTGTAACGAAAAATGATATTTTCATTCGCCTATAACGATTTTCTGAAAGATTCTCATCCCATTGTGGGATCCCCCCCTTAAAGGGGGATATAAACGGTGCATATACATTACGTGTATAATTATACAGGTAATGTAATGACATGTGATGCATGTAATGCATAAAAAGCATGTGATGTTCGTATTTTTTATTAAATTTAAGTAATGTCTAGTGTTATATTTCACTGCTGATATGTGTTTAAATTTTGAAATTTCTGATTTCTTAGACCCCTTGAAGATTATTTTAAGCAAATTCCACTGTTTTTCAATGTCTTTTTAAAGAATGTAGGCTAGTAGGCTATAGCATTTAACAATTAAATGCATATACATGTCATTATTTAAATTGAGAAACTTGTATCTGCCAAATACACTACTGTTTTCAATGGCTTTGGGAAGTATTCTTTTGGATTTAGGTTTTGTATTTCCTGGTATGTCTAAATCTCAATCTATTACTCGGTTGCACTGGTCAGCATCGTGGTCATCCGTCTAGCAATTCCAAGCATGCTTGACCATCCTGCATTTCCTTATTTTTTTTTTTGATTCCCTTTGCTTCTTTTTGGTTGTGCAGTGATTGCCTACTTTCTCTTTAGTGCTTTTCCTACTACAATTTCTACACGTGTAGGTCTCCCTTTAGCAACTTCCTTTCTCTCCCTTGACTTTAAGGGCCAGTGGCCTTGCTTGCCTTCGTGTAATGAATGGTCACAAGGTCAGTTTTTATTGGATCTGTTGGGAATCACTGCTTGGGTACAGATGGACTGGAAGAACGTTTAGGAAAGAGCTATGGGGAAAAGGCGGTTGGTGCACAAGGGGTCATTGAAGGAAAAAAAAAAGTGCATCAGGAGGAGGAGGAGGAGGGGGAGGTGGTGGTAGTGGTGATGGTGGTAGCACACTGCAGGAAATAATGACGGAAGAAGGAGGGAAAAAAAGTAAGGGAAGGGATTCCCCCATCAAGCACCAGCAAACGTCTGTCTGAACAGAATGCTGTAGCTTTCTTGCAAGGTTGACGTACTCTCAATGACGTCTTTGGCAACAGCTATACAAGATGCTTGTCATTGGAACTTGCTCAAGGATGCCAAGAATCAGGTTAAACGATACGAATGGTGCAACAGACATTTTAAAGAGGACATGGTGTTTAAAGAAGATGCCATCATACCATGCAAGAGAACTACAGCATCCATGATGTCATTTGGATGAAAGGCAATGTCCAAGATGTTATTTGGATGATATACAAAATCCAAGATGCTATTTAGATGACAGACAATGTCCAAGATGTCATTTGGATGAAAAACAATGTGCAAGATGTTAGTTGGATGATAGACAATATCCAAGATGTTAGTTGGATGACAGACAATGTCCAAGATGTTAGTTGGATGACAGACAATGTCCAAGATGGTAGTTGGATGATAGACAATATCCAAGATGTTAGTTGGATGACAGACATTATCCAACATGTTAGTTGGATTCCTGGCAATATCCAAGATGTTATTTAGATGACAGACAACGTCCAAGATGTCATTTGGAATTCAGACAATATCTAGAATTTTGGAGTCAACTAGACCACAATTAGGGGCTCTCCATAAATGACGTCACGCGATTTTGGAAGATTATTGAACCACCCCCCCATGTCACACTTAATCACAAAAAGTCAGACTACCTGAAAACTGGTTATTGTCATTACAATCTGTATGTAAAATGTGGCACTGCACTATGATATTGCAGGAGAAAACATGTATTAAAAAGTAGGCAATGGAAAACTGAAATTTGTAAAAATATTTTGATCAAACTTGTTATTTCAAGTAGCACATTTTGATTTTTTGATGTGATGTCACATTTTTTAATCCCTATAGTGCGTGACGTCATTTATGGACGGCCCCTTAGTCATCGGAGTTTTCAAATACAAAGTGTTCATCAGAGGTTTAAACCATCATTCAGCAAGTGAGATCAATATTATTTATAACATTTTATGTATTTTGCCAAAATTTAATGTACAGTAAAACCTGCTAATGGTGACCACCCAAAGAATGACCAAATTCGGCGACTGTATACAGGTGGTCACTTTAAAATATCATTTTTTATAAAGGAAAACATGCATACATGTATGCACTAAAGCCAATTTATAAAAAGCATCACTATACAGAGGTGGTCACACATAGGTTTTACTGTATTTAAATACATTAGTTAGCGCAGTATTTGTTTAGTGTGGATGTTACGTGATCAAGGAAGATTTTGCTACATCCAGTGATGCAAATATCAAGCATTGAATTTCTAAGTATATGAACGACGTTTCTCTTTAAATAAAGACCAGAGTTGGTTTCCTAAGATCGATCTTTCGTCCATGGCCAGTGGATGTGATCCATCCAACAAGAAAGACGTTTGTTTGTTGTATGATTATGACAGATCCAAAGTTCCTTTTGGATTTTAAGGACATTACTAGAAAACACGATGTCCATTCGGACAATGGGCATTGGATTGAAGCTTCCGTTACATTTCAGCCCAGCAGCTGTTTATGAAGTGAGTCGGCTTTCATTCCCTTTTGCTCGCCAAGCCCAAGATAATTGGCTCCAAAGAGCCTCTGGTAAGGATGCGAGTCCTCCTAACAAGCCTGCCAATTCGCATCCGAATTTCGTCATATTTAATCCAACTTTTTTTTCTAATGGTTTGCCATTATTAGCATTCCTCTAAGCTCGCTTTCGGTCCATGGCCCTTGACTCGGACACAATTCCCTTCCAGCTGACAAAGATTCAATGTGACAACCGACGAGGGCCAACCAACAAGGCATGGACGTATGACAATCGAGATATATGACATGGACCAAAACAGAATTTAATGTAAATTTAATTTATATTAAATCACAAGCACTATTGACCTGCAAAACATGGAACAACATTTTTACAAAACCATAAACATTGCATTTAATTCATATATAATATAGTCTGGGAAGGTGATTCATTCTGAAATAGTTAGGGAAATGTGAATCTTTCTGAAATAGTCAGGGAAATATGATTGAATCTGAAATAGTCAGCTAGGGAAAAGGGATTAATCATTCTAAAATAGTCAGGGAAATACGATTCATTCTGAAATATGCAAGGAAAGTGATTGAATCTACAATAGTCAGGGAAATGTGATTCATTTTGAAATAGTCAAGGAAAGTGCATGATTTATCTGAAATAGTCAGGGAAATGTGAATCGTCCTGAAATAGTCAGGGAAATGTGAATCGTCCTGAAATAGTCAGGGAAATGTGATTCACTCTGAAATAGTCAGGGAAAGTGATTCATTCTGAAATGGTCAGGGAAATGTGATTCATTCTGAAGTATAGTTAGGGAAAGGGATTTAAATATTTACCCTAGTGCTCAAGCAAAATGTATAGCAAACTGAAACGAAAATCTTGATATCTTGACAAATCTTGAAAATAATCTTGAAGCTCATTAATCAAGTACTTTTTGGCTATCCCTTGTCTTGGTCAGTGAAATGTCTGATTTTTATTTGACATGTAAGCATGTATTATGTTTTTTTTTTTTTCTTCTGCTATTAAATCCTGAATACATAGAAATGTACATGGATGTTACATTATACCTGTGTCTGAAAAGCATTCTCTCGTTATCTTTATTTATGTGGATGAGATTGGTGGCTGTCCAGTCCTAGTATTTTTTATTTGCTAATGGCTAGCACTGACACGGAATAAAAAGAGGACATTTTCGAGCATTTCTTTGTTTACACTAGATACATACAATTGTATACTCTTGTATGAAGTTGAACATCTCATATTTTTGTTGTTTTATTTATTCCCCCATCCTCCCTCTTCATTTCTAATCCCAAATGACATCTTTATTATTTGTTAAATACATGTAACTGAATATATTTATCGAAAAAAAAAATTAATCACGACCTCAACATTTTATGTACAATTAGTACAAGACTGGTAATTAGTATTCCAATTGTTTTGAATTAAATATGACTTTATGATACTCATCTTTATCCAATTGTTAAGAATATATATATATATATTTTTTTTTTTGCATAAAATATCTAAATACAGTCAAGCTGGTTACAGACTACTATCACGTCACGTGATCTGTTGCGATATATCACGAGTATACACCTTTTTAACAATGATATCGCGCATTAGACAAACCACTGTCAATTACGTGACAACACGATGAAATTTTACAACAGAATAATTTGTTTTAAACAAAATTGAACATACTTGAACGCGATAGATATTGATGTGACGTGATGTCACGAAACATATAGCCTAGTCAAAAAAGAAAAAAACGTGACAACACACGTGAGGCCAGATTTGTGATGTGAGAAGCGAGACGTGATAACAGTAAGAGCCCAGTACATGCATCGACCATGCGAATCTGTTTTAAATAACGCATTCTACATTTATTTCACGTGACGTGATCGTGCGTGCCATCACGTACGTGAGCTCACGTGACGGGATTATCGTCTATAGCCGGCTTAATAATCACATGAAATGATTTAATTGTATGAAATTTCATATTTCCAAATGGTAAAATCTGAATTAATTTTATTAAATTTGTAGTTAAATTTGACTAAGTAAAACACCATCTCTCGACCCACTCGTCATCACATTAGTTTAATTTATCCAAATTTGCATTTATTCTCATGTTTTTGTCGTCCTTTTTGATATTAGGACCTGCATTGGCCCTTACCTTTCACTTTCTGAGCTAATATATATGCATGAAGTGCAAAGTCCAATTGCGAAGTCATGCAAACTAAGTATTTTTAGGTAAGGGGGAAGCAGTATCTAATGTTATTTGGGAGAAATATTTTTTATTCATCAAATGGAATATATAAGCAGCAAATTTGTGAGTCCGACATTTCCTGTGCAAGCAAAAAGTCCTGTTTTATTTACATTTAAATCTGGGAGTGGATGGAAGGTAGATGGCATACTGAGTAGGCTCTCTCTCCCTCCATACATATACACTGTACATCTATAGCACTCAAACTCAAGCCCATCCTCGGCTTAAAATTCGCTAAGTTTTTCTCAAATTTATTATCAATTCACGATTTTTTTCCGTCCTGATACACCATTTCAGAAACGTTGGCGAGCCCTGCCATGCATATAAAACCGAGAAAACAGAGTTTATTCAAGCATTTCATATGTGACACAACCTCCTTCTTGTGGGCACTGGATGGACTTTGGATAGGCTGAGCAAGAGCACGCTTTTATAGGAATATTTCATTATAAAACAATTTTTACAAATTATTCTATGCAAAATGCTTTCAGCACACTTACGTGGTCTAATTTTTTAAAATCATATACAATGATTCTATGTTTTAATAATATTCTAAGTCAGCGTTGCAAAATTCAGATTGCCTTTTAAATGAGCCTTTTATAATATGAAACATTCATAACAATTTTATAACAAGACAAAAAATCAGTACATTTTTTAAAATTAAATCAAGACTTTCAAAGGTCATCATTTGAATTTTCAAGCACTCTCATGCCCATAGTTTGATCTTTCATAAATTGAAACATAATGAACTTGTATAGTTAACTTAACTTCATAAATTGGTGTTTTTTATGAATTTCAAGCATAATTCACCAAAATTTAAACACCTTTACTGTCTTTTTCGATATACGTTGCAAATATAGCCTATATATGTATTTATAAAGAATACATTTTTATAATAAACCTTTCATATTTTTTAGATATAGGCTACATAATTTCATAAATATTATACAGCTGCATGATATTTTGGACAACATACCTATATACTGTACACGTAACTTACGATTACGAATTATAAAATTCCTTTTTAATATTGGATAATAACAGTTAGTAGATGATTTCTATTCACGAAATATTACAAATTACAAAACGTAAAATCTTGCTTTTTTTCATAACGTCTAAAGCGTGTTTTAAATTAATTTTCACACGTGTTTTTACATCTGTTTTTAAATAGAGCCGTGCCCACATATACGAGGTGCCCAAGAAAAGAGTGCCCCAACTTTCTTTTGCATAGGGCCTAAGCAGAATCGTTGATAACATTGAAAATGGTGATCACAGTCGGTCACATTATGCCGTCATTGGTTGAATAAGAAAAAAGTAAAAGATTATTTTGTGCCTACCGAACTGCATGTTTGTAAGTGGGTGGTGGGTGGTGGGGTGGGTGGAAATTAAGATTTATGCTAGCAATCGGTGTGTCAGCTATGAAATCACGCCATTTTTTGCCTCTATTATTGGCTGACCATCTCCGTATATCGATGGCAATATCAACTTGTAAGTTAGCCCTTGATGAGAAGCATTGCATTTGATATTTATAAGGAGTTGGGGGGTCACAACGTATGCATAGGCAAGTAGTTTTCTAGGTCCAAAAACATGATGAATCATTCATTGTGCCACACTCTTCTTCTTTTATGTAGAAGACTTTTCTCTATTTCCATCTTGGTAATGAACATGCCAAAGTCACATAGGGATAGGTAGAAAAAAATGAACATACTGGACAGTGATGAGATAATCAGTAGTACAATATACGTTAGATGACAGTCTAGCATCAGTCAAATAAGGCAAAAGTCCATCTTGAAAATCATGAAAATGCATAGGGGAATGCTGTATAATAATGCTGTGAAATGCTAGTGTGATAGCCATAGTCAGAATGGTCATCTTTAATACAATATGTGGAATTAATGTTGTATTTAACGAGAGATGCATGGAGACCATATGCCGTATTTCCTTTTTTTGGGCCTCCCTGTACAAGGGTGGTTTATCCGGAATTTGAAGATATCTGCTAAGATTTTGTATACATAATAGGGTTAACCTTTAATACAATATATGTAGAGTTCATATTGTATTTAACGAGAGATGGGGTCCATATGCTACATTTGAATTTTTGGGACCTCCCTGTACAAGGGTGGTTTAACCGGAATTTGAAAATATATGCTAAGATTTTGTATACATAATAGGGTTAACCTTTAATACAATATGTAGTATTCATATTGTATTTAACGAGAGATGGGGTCCATATGCCATATTTGGATTTTTGGGCCTTCTTGTACAAGGGTGGTTTAACCGGAATTTGAAGATCTTGGGATAACAGGGTCACCCCAATAATAAAATAGTTATCTTTCCTGTCTTTTTCAATTTTTAAAACGTTTTTTATCTGACTGAAGATTAAAAAAAAAAAACATAGGGGAATTTGCATAACTTCTTGACTGACTTTTTTAATTCTGTTTCTGGCCTATCTAATTTTCCTGACAATTACAGGTTTTCCAGGTCTAGGGAAACCCTGGCAAAAGTAAATTTGACAGCTATGAAAGATTTCAAATTGTTTTTACGATGTTCATTCAAATTTTCTTATTTGAATGCAAAATTAAGATCCAGTGCCAAGAAATGCAAATTTTCTTCCATTATTGGATCCCGTATAAGGTTTATCTTAAGGGAACTGCTTTTACAATATTTTTCCACCAACTTGATGAATTACGGATTTAATGAATCCTGGCTTAAACCAAGTTTCTGTATTTAGGTCAACATATTTTTATGGCACCTGTTATAAATATTTTAGGGCACGTCAGGAAGTCGCCAAAATGGCAAGTAATACTCATATTGTGAACGAAAAATGTGTTTACATACAGGGAATGCTTGCAGACATCATGATTGGAGTTTACAAAAATAACTAAATATCAAAAGTGGCAAGGATGAACTTAGTTACCAAATATGATTTCAATGACACTCAAAAACAGATATATTTTTTATAAATATGAACGTAACTTAAGACACTAACTTATGAACGCAATTTGATCCATTATTTCCAGTAAATTAGCTGGAATTACATTTTATATACATGTACATATATGATCAAATTATTTATAGTAAAGAATTATAAATTTGTATTTCTCCACATTGAATGATGTTTTACTATATAAACTACAAACTGCAGGTCTATTTTCTTGCTAATTATATGATTGGGTTCTCTGTAGAAGCACCAATTAATATTAAATTAAAAAACGTGTAACTTTTATCATATTTTATCTATTTTAGATGCCTGGACACCTTTAGAACTACAATTAAATGAATTAAATTGGGATTATTTTTGATATTTTGATTAAAATAAACACAATGTAGAAGCTACAATATTCAAGAACATTTCCTATTTTAAATGAGTGCGCACCCTGTAGCAGTTCCAATTAATATTAAATAAATCGGGTTAATTTTATCATATTCATCCAGTAAAATAAGCAACCTGTAGGAGCTACAAAATTCAAGACCATTTTTTAATTTTTTAGATGCCTAGACACCCTGTAGATCTACCGGGTGTCCAAAATTGAAAACAAAATTTTAAACTTTATTCTATTTTAGATTACTGGACACCCTGTATAAGCTACGATTAATTAAAAAAAGGTCCTCACATGCTCATAAAATGGTCTGTTTTTGTAATAGAAGTTTCTGCATGTTTTGGCCGTAAGAAACTCATTTTTTCTAAGTTCCAACATTTGTGTCAGGAGTAAATGTAGTGAATAAGGGTAAGAAAAGCCATTGTTTGTGAGCATCATAATTATTTCCTAAATAGGCTTAGGGCTTAGCCGCGTTAAGACCAGCAATCTTTAGCAAAGTGCGAGCGTACGTGTGTAAGAGACCGATAACTTATTTCAGATTTACAGGGATTCTAATAATTGTATTTGCAGACAATAAAATAAGACTATGGCACCATTTTCTCCCTTATTGTGATATTAAGAGCTAGTAGCAAAGTGCTTAATCGGGATCCCAGCAGCCTTAGGAGCTCGAGTGTCACAGGGGTTACGTCTTAAACATTTCATCGCCTGGCACAAACACCAATTGGGTTCATCAGGCTTTCAATCTCTAGCTTGTTCTAACATTATAAGCACACTATAGGGCTAAAAAAATTGGATATTTTACCAAATGGACCAAATCCTTCTTTTATCATTCATTTTATAATCAAACGAATTTAAGAAGTAACACAAATAAGAAAATTATTGATAGGAAAACTATTGCTAAACAGATCTTAACTGTCTTATTAGTATTTTTCTTGTAAGAAATTATTAATTAAATAATTAAAAATTATTAACTTAAAATAAGGTGATAATTTCCATCCACTTCGTTGGCTGGTGATTCGTAATAAAAAAAATACCGCAACTTCAATGCAGCCAAATTTTTCGTTTATTAAGCAACGTTTCGGACCCTATATGGTCCTTCATCAGGCACTAAAATATTTATAAAACCAATTCTAAGTACATCATTACTAATCAGAGGATTAAG
>JAQGCC010001388.1:0-24169 GCA_034698905.1 Xestoiulus laeticollis | reverse complement strand
CACCTGTAGCTCTACAGGGTGGACCAAAAGTCAGTGCAACACTATTATTTATTTATTAAATCTTATAGTAATGACAATTCTGTTAATGAGGTTGAATAGGAAGTAATGTTTGCTTATCCACTTATGTTATTAGATTTTACCTGCGACTATTTTTTCATTAGAAAAAGGAAGAGAATGGTCTGTTTGTATGATAACAGCTATATTCGTCTTCATTGATAATTATTTAAAGTTGTTACAATGTTTTCTAACTACAAAGAGAACCGCCGAATAGTAGCCGCACAGTTCATACCTTACAAGTTAGTACATTTACTGCAGTGCACTAATGTGTTGTAGCGTAGCTACCATTTTTTTCTAATTTGACATTTTGTCCTAAATGTAATGGCTAAAATGTTATAATATGGGTGAATAAATGGTTGTAGGTAAAAGCTTAACAACATCAGTGGACAGAGCACACATGACTGCCTATTTAACGGCATTTACAGTTTCATAACTACTACAAGATTTAAGAAAAATAACCGGGGTGGCACTAACGCTTGTTACACGTTGCATATATGATAGCATATGATGTTAAAGCTCAACAAAACCTATAGCGATCTTTAAGTATTACTTAGCATCAATTTTTAACATGTCAAACAACTGTTTAGCATCTCACAAAACATGGTTTCAGGATTTGTGAAAAATGAACCACAAGTGAAGCTTCGTTTATCTTTTGTTTCTGAGTAAGATGGCACTTTATGATTTTATATTTATTTTTATTAACAACTATAGGTAAAACCATGCCATTTTGCTTACATTTGTTTTACAATTGCAGGATAGCTTGGATGCTTGGATTTAACAGACTACACGAAAGCTATTCATATTGCAATATATGCAATAATCCAACAGATACCTCGATTTGACAATAAAAACGAAAGCAGATTTATCGGTGACATTGCTATGCATTCAGTGCTTTAGTTTACCTTCTCGTTTCATAGAGGACAATCTTCGTAACATGGTGTTCTTAGGCGCCAGCATTTCATACTTCCCATACATGATACTTCCAGGCCATTTTGAGATAGCTGGTAGCGCTTGGAGCCTACCTTTAGCGAATCAAATATATGGCGTCCAGATTTGTAGTATTCATAAATAGATCATGTTTGTAGTTTCGCTGCATATATACCTTATTTTTGTGTGTGCAAAAGTTATTAAAAACACATTGACGTCATTAGCACTAGAAGAAGAATATTGCACATTGCTCATTCATATTCTCATAATAATGACAAAAAACTCTCCAAGAAGTACCAAAATGACCGCCGCAGCATATTTCTCATTTTAGCAGACAGCATGGATATTAATCATGTAATTCTATCTAAATAAGGTAACGGAAATTGAAACATTTTTTTCAGAACGTAAACTCAATTCAAGGTTTCAATAAATGCTAGAAAGTTACTGTCGGCATACGTCTGTGTGAAGTAATTCCTCTTAAGGATTGCATAATAAAATATTCGTTTAATTTAATAGGTTTGCCATATGTCAATCAATAAGCTTAATCATTAATTTAATGTTTTATAGATTTCCCTAATACTCCAGGAAGTCGAGACATTGGGCCATATGATAAAAAAGTAACTGAGCACTGCAACCTTTATCTCAGTAGTTGGAGAAACTCCTGGTTTATGTATATAATAATTATTGTTATTTGACTATTTTGCTTTTTACAATACTTATATGTTACCATAATTTCATTACGTTTAATTGTTCTCATTATTTTTATTTGCCTTCGTTTAGTAGTGTTTACTAGTAAACTAATTTACTAGTGTTTGAATTAATCATTTAACGATTAGCACTTTTAAATGCAGGTGCAGTCTTAAAGTGCTATATAATTCCATTAGGCATTATTAGACAATCAAGTCTAACAATTGAAAGTGCAAATAAGGCAATCTTACTTTTTCCAAGATACTTTACCACATATAACAATAGATGACTACATGTATATAAAAATTCTTTCTTAAAAAAATAATTCATTAAATTTAGTTTCTTAGAACATTTATTAACAGATTTGTAGCCACATTCAGTTTCATCTGATTTTCATGTACATATGTAATAATCGCTGCTAAAGTCAACAAAATTGTGATTGTTTTGGTATAGTACGATGTTGAGGTAAAAACATTTTTACCGAGAAATTAAGCGTAGAAAAAAGAATGTGTTTTCTTATAGATACTAGCTTTACAATTCTATTTGTTTTGCGCGGTGTAGCCGAGCCTTAGTCAATAGATAAAATAAGCAGAATTTATGCAATTGCGAATGGAATATACTTATTTTGCTGTGAGATTTATTTTAATCTTGTTTCAGTCTTGATTGTGCAATATTAAAATACTGCAATAAAGTAAATTGGAATGATCTGTTTAATTTGCTTCATGCATAATGTTCTTTAATTATAGCAATTTTTGGTAACATTATTTGATTTAAAAGCGGATATTTATTTGTAAGAGATTTTACAAAAGCCTTTTAATTTGTTTAAGGACTTTCGGGGCACCATGTATGCGAACTGTTTCGCAATAGGTCCGCAAGGTGGCAGCACTGTTGTTTGGTTTGAATTCTACTCTCATGTTGGATCGATAGGCTTGTTATAGCTCCTTCTAGTTTTCTTTTTTTGCTGTTAAAAATGAGTTTACAGGAAGCTATTTCTGAATTAATACCATTTTTAAGTCCAGGAACTCGCTCGGATATACGCAGTGTGGCAGCAGAGCAGATTCTCGGTAAGAATTCGATAAAAACATGATGCATCGTGCTAGCGCGTGTATTTTATGGGCGCCGCCATCTTGTTTTTTCCATTGCATGCTTGAAAAACATTGTCGTTTAAAATTTCATTACTTTTTGTTTTATTAATACATGTCATTACCGACAGTGTAATCCGATAAGTAGGTTTAACAGTTATTTTTTTAAAATGTGGACAAGGATAGGCAATAAAAGACCCGAAGACAATTGCTGTGTCATTGTCAATAGTGTGCCAGGTGTCCAAAAAGTGAAAATATATAAACATCTATAGTTGCAGTCTCGGTATATGTAATCCGACCCTGTGATATTCAGAAACACTCAATATTCCTTTTTTTTGTGTGTGGCAACCCGTACATCACACCCGGTCTTTGTGTCCTGTAACCTGGCAACGTGTTCCTACGTTCATCACGTTCGATCACAATTAGTCGTTTCTTTCGAACTGTTTTTAATGCTAAAATTGATATTTTCTCTCCAGGGCTAGCTGCTTCTAAAGATGGCCAAGAGCTAGTTAAGTCACGAGAAGATGCCATTATTGCCCTTATCAAATTAACCCAGGACCCAGTCATCGCAATCCGAAAAGCAGCCATCGAGTCAATTGTTAATCTTGGTACAGACGAGGAATTAGCCCTTCAGTTGTTATCACTGAATGACTCCTCTTTGGCAGGATCGCTTCTAAATCATGTGTTTGAGGAGGAAAGTGTCACGGAAGCTGCCTGTATGGCGCTGTCAAATTTGTCTCGATCTTTGGATTGCTGCAAGCGTCTTTGGGAAACCCTGAACGAAGAAAAACTAAACGATTTGGTTTTACTAGTATGCAAAGACAAGACTTGCTTGCATCACTTGGGCCTAGTACTGTGCAACTTAAGTCAGCATGATACTGTTAGGCGGTGAGTATCCTGTAAAATTACAATCATTCGCTGTTTTTTAAGGGACAGTGGCAAAATTCAGACTGCATAACATTCGTTATTGATTTACGTACAACTAATATGAGTTTTTTTCTTCTTCTTTACAGTGTACTGGTGGATAGGGAGAAGAAATTAATTAAGCAGTTGCTTAGTCTTGTTAGTTATCCAAAATCGACTGTTAGAAGGAAAGGTGTGGTCGGGACAATTAGGAATTGCTGTTTTGATGTTGGTAAGTACACATCTATCAAATGCTGCAAAATTAACACTGGCTATCAGTTTTACAATACCAGATGTGGTTGTCGTAGTCTTTGAGACTTTCACCACTTAATCTCATTTATTAACATTTTTATTATATTACGGTAACATGTTATGCTCGTGGTATTGTAAGGCTGATTTACTTTGCTTATGAATTTGTTTTAAGATTATAATTTGAATTGGCATGTCTGCAAAATGTGCTAAGGATATTAATCTAGCATTAAGATAAGATAATTTGTATATAAAAAGAAAGTTTTTTTTTTCCAATAAAATGTAATTTCTGCTGACTTCTTACACTAAATTTACCTTTCCACAATTTTAGATAATCACGAATGGCTGCTTAGTGAAGATGTGGACATTTTACCCAGTATCGCCTTGCCACTTGCTGGTCCCGAGGAATTCGACGATGACGTCAACGAAAAACTTCCACTGGATCTAATGCTACTTGATGAAAGCAAGCAGCGGGAGGAAGACCCGGAAATTCGAAAGATGTTAATCGAAGCTATTACACAGGTGTGTTGTAGAACTATTCAATATCTTCGATTATCTGTTACCAATCTGTGCCAATATTCAAGAGTTTTGTAAATCTCGTTTATAGCTGTGTTCCACAAAGAAAGGCAGGCTGTATATCAAAGACAATCAGATCTATTATATCATGAGGGAGTTGCACAAGTGGGAGAAGTCAAAAGAAGTCATGTTTGCCCTCGAGAACCTGGTGGACATTCTCATTGGGGATGAGCCGGAGCCAGGCATGGAAAATCTAAATGAAATTGATGTGCCACAAGACCTGCAGGAAAAATTCACTAAAATGGATGCAGCTTTGTTAAATGATGCTAATGAATAAATTTTTAATAAGGTATGTTTTTTGTTTTGCTTGAACATGCAAGTAGAAAAAATAGATTATATGGAAATATGGAAGCGAGTTTGGCCCTCTACCAAGTGGCATTTGTGTTCTGACTGGTGGCTTTTACTTATATCGGATATATATGTAATTAGAAATATTTAGCATAGGGCCTATCTAGGTTTTTGGAAAATTAAAAAAAATGTCAAGTGATTGCTTAAAAATTGAAATAGAAAAGTGCAATTCAAAACACAAACAGGCTACCTATACATCAATACAATAGGTACCTGCACGAATGCTATTTGAAGAACATGTCATAAATTGAATTGTTTTCTCCTTTTCTTCAATTAGTTGTTGTTTATTAAGTATTCAATAGAGGGGAATTGGAGTTTAGTTTTATTAACCGAAAATCGTTTTTATTTGGGGTACTCACGTTCAGAATCTATCTACATGTACGATAAAATAAGTTGGTCGGGTGGGTGTCCCCTTTGATGTAAAGTGCTGTTTTTGGACTCCCATCGGGGCCAATTATAAAATGTTATAAAGATCGAGGATTAGTTCTGTCGTGTTAACCTTTGACCTTTGAAGTTCCGTAACATTAAATTTTGTTATCGAAATTCGAATAATCAAAGCACAGATTAGTATCTAAGTATTAGTATTGTGAGCACCCCTATTGAAAACTGCCGCAGCAGGATCAGTGGCGTACCTAGACCTTCTGCCGCCTGGGGCGGTTTCCTCCCCCCCTTCCGTGGTCTCCAATTTGCGCCCTTGGGGGGGGGCTCCAATTTTTTGCGGCCCCTTCATGGCTCAAATCCCGGGTCACTGAGGCTACTTAGCCGCCGTCATCTAAAACCTAAAAAATGCCGCCCGGTGCAGACCGCCCACCCTAGGTACGCCACTGAGCAGGATGATCTACGTGTATTACGTAAGCGCCCTATTCCTAAATGGACCATACCCCGTGCATGTGCTATCTACCTTTACCTAGGGTCAGGTGCAATTCAAAAATTCGGGGTGAATGGCAATTATGGCATAGCGTGGTTTGGCGTCGCCGATGGACGGTTGAATCGATCACTCAAACGGCGTGAAATATGAAACTTTTCTCAGACAGGTAAGTCACATTTATAATCCTTAATAACCAAAGTTTCGTTTGACTGTTTGTAAAAGAAATTGAATGTAAAAACTATTTTGTCACGTTAATTGGGGATGTTAAACTGTTGTCACCTGTTAACTCTGAAATTTAAATGGCCGACCACGTGGTCGACTATTGCGTAACTTTACAGCCTGGCACAGCTGACCCAATATAAATCGGCAAAAACAGCTGTTTCTAACTATTCGTTTTGGTCACAAAACAAATATAGATTCACAATATTTTTCTATTGGATTTAGTATTTTATTGTTTCACCAAGTTTTCGATCTTTGATTTAATTTATTCAGTCAGGATAAATTTAGGCTTAATTAAGGCTAAAGCTATTAAGTTTCCTCTCTGCAGTCTGCCATTGTTTTAAACTCCTTAGAGACATACAGTATGGAGAATTTTAAATTCTTTTGGTCTTATTGGTTTTTATCATTATCTTGACTTTTATTGTACTGGATCATAGAATGTATTGGCAGAATTATTGCTCAATAAATTAAAAGTTCCAAATAATAGAAAGAAAATAGGATTTTTCTATGATCATATTGTTATTAATAGAGACCAATGAGCCAAATAGGTTTACAAATTTAAACGTGAAAACCCCCATCCAGGGGGCCTTCTCCCTCATACCCCTCATACCCCTCTTACACATTGCTACGCAATCTGCTAACTATGAGGTACTTGTACAAGTAGGCATTATTTATTAATTTTTACATGTTTATACAGTAAAACCTGGTAAAGGTCACCACCCATAAAATTGGCAAAGTTGGTTACTGTATACTGAAGTGAATTAAGTAAACCTAAATTGTCCCCCAAAAAAAAATAGCGAAACGTACCCTTGAATGTTGATGGTACAATATATTTAAAGGTACATCGAATTGTACATGCACCTTAAAAGGTCGAAGGTACATTAAAAGGTACATGTGCATTTGAAGGTTGAAATTGCAATGAAAAGTACATGTACCTTTGAAGGTTAAAGGTACATTGAAAGATAAATGTACCTTCAACCTAAGGTACATGTACCTCTCAATCTACCTTAAAGGAACTTCGCCTTTTAAAATACATGCACCTTTCAATGTACCTTCAACTGCCAATTTATTGCAAAATAAATATTATTTGGGAGTGCAATGTAATTTACTTCCTTTATTAACTTAATTGACATTGAAGGTTTGTTTGCTAAAATAACTTTACCTCTGTTGAAGTGTAGCCACAAGTCGATTGTTTAAAGCAGGGAATGCTGCAAACGTATTCTGTTCTTTTTGTAACTATAGCCTATGATTGGCAAATCATATTTATAAATTTTGTATTAAAAAGTCCTACATGTATCGTAGGTGATTAAAGATTTTTCATGTTTGGACCCCCAACACACATCCCTAAAAGTAATTAAATAACTATTAATTTTTAACAAAATTTATTACTATGTGCAGATAAAATGAGACAAATGAATTTTTTGTTTACAAATGGATTTTTAGATAGCATCATCAACTTTTTTATGTTTTGTTGCCTGATTTATTCCTAGAATATATTCCTGTTGCTGATATCAATATTTTATTGCTAAACAACAAAGAATATTCTTGAAAAAGTTGTGTTTAGAAGAATATTTTTGCGAAAAAATAAACCAAGTGTTGAAAACTTTCGAGGTCTATAAAGCTCTCAGTTCACGGCAGAAATGTTGCCCAACCCCAAGAATCATTTTCTCCAGACTTTTGGCTTTCTGATTCCTCACCGTTGCCATCAACCGAATTCAATAGTTCAGATGTATTTGATGTTGTTTTATTTTGCGTTTTTGCCTTGCTGGCTATCTGATCTAAGATGGATACAATCTCTGCGTCCTTCTTCAGCAGAGGAGATTCATCGTTGGCTATTCCACGAGGATTTGGATTGTAATGTGGCTTTGGCGTTTGACATATTTTGGTGAGATTCCACCCGTACTTCCTCTTGCTGTTGCTGATTATGTTGCCTGGCAGAAGCTTCCTGAAAACCAGTTGAGGATTTGCCATGTGTGGACACAAACGCTCTGTATTGACAGCACCACTCTTGAAGCATGGTACTGGCAGTGCCATGCTACTGTTGAAGCTGTCGCTATCATCATCTAGTGCTGCATCCCTGCCAATGCTGCATGGAACATCGGCAAAAATCATTTGCTTGTTAAACAGATTGTTTTCTGACACTGAAATTGCTTCTGGGGCCTTTGGTTTGCCTTTTGGGCGTGGCCGTCGGGTTTCTGGAATTTGATCATAAGCGTCATCGCTTTTCTTGGGTGGCGAAGATCCCATTGAGAGGATGGTGCATGATCCTTTTGGACTATGATTCTTGGTCCTCCTTAATGAACTTTGCAAGATGGAAGTGACAAGGCTCTTCATTTCCAGATCTTGTTTGCAAGTACAGGTCAATAAAGGAATGCCACTTGTATTTGATCTTCGATTCAACCATTGTCCCTTGCTGGCCAACACCACAGCCATGTGTTTCTTGGACGTGGTAAGAGGTAACATACTGCCCCTTTGTCTCTGTGCCCTTGAAAAGTTGAAACCGGGCCTTTTATCTCGACTTCCCTGCCTCAAACTGAGATTCAGAAGAAGTTTCATCCAGCGGGGCCTTGGTGGAGGTGCTGGAGGTTGTGGGGAATCTCCATGTCTTAACACTTGATATTTCCAGTTGCCGTCTTCCACCGATTCCTTATGTCGTACACTCTGGTTGGAGCTGTGCAATGCTGTAATGAACCTTGACCTGCATCGCCTTTTGCTACCCTCGGATGGTTTGTTGATGGCTTCTGTGCAGCTTCTTGATGTTGTCTTCTTGTGCCTATAACGTTTGTGGCTTTGAGGGCTGTGAACTTTCTGAGATGTTGGATTGCCCACTTGATCAGGACTAGAGGTGTTGTGATTTCGGGAGGTGTCTGGACTAGGCACCAAGTCCCTTATGGCCAGACGTCGCAATCCGGTTATCAGATGAGAAAAACTGCTGCTGCGATGTGGCGCCATTACCTTGGTGATACTTCTTGGTTGCTTGACCGCAGGACAGTCATCGGACCGCTTCTGGAAGGAAGGGAGAGTTTTCTTTTTCACCCGTTTTTGGCTTTTCACTGAAGTTTTGCCGTGAGTGGTCGACTGGGAACGTTTGAAGGAGTTCGACACCGGTTGCCGAAGATTGACCTTTACGATGTCGTATAGCGCGGAAGCTAAGGCGATAGCCTGCTGGGAACTGGAGCATATGAACACGTGACAGCGAAGGGAGCGTGACGCCTTTTGGCGCATGACACAAGCGAAAAGCGGGGGATGTTCTGTTTTTAGCAAGCTCTGATGCTGTTCTTCACCATCCAGCCACATGTATGCGCCTTCGGAAGCAATGCCTTCGGAAGGGAGTTGGTCATTCCCTTGAACTAACCATTGCCCGTTTTGGGAGAAAGGGAAGAATCCGATGTGGAGTCCGTTTTGACCATTTTGGCTGTGCGCCCGCACCACACATTGAACTGCGGCCCAGTAGGCAATGGACTGGAAAGAGTTGGTGATTTCTTCAATGTCCGTACCATCGTACCTGGCATATTGAACTCTGAGCCCATTAGGCGAGATGTCTATGATCCCTGGTACAGAGGAGTTTTGGGTCATGTAAGCGAGGTAGACATCTCGCAAGGGCTCTTGTAGCATACGCAAGCATGATGGTCGCCGCCGAAGTGTGGTGCCGAAGATGTATCGCACCTTCTGTTGGCTGTGCTGCACTGCGATTGGGAAAGCGTATGAGCCTCTGTTTTTTTCACTGGATAAGGAAAACGCATTCAACGATATATGGGATTTTTGATTGTCATTGTTATTGTTGTTGTTGTTGTTGCTCGATAACCGGGCTTCTTTGAAGAACGAGGGACTGAGCTGTAGGGTGAAACTGTTGCTTCGAACCAGGTTGCTGCGAGCTTGGCTGCGGAAGTTCTCCCATCTTTGCTTCAGGGAATTCATGGCAGGTCCTATAGAACAAAATGTCGTAAATGTTATTGTGATAGAATTGGCCGCACTTGAAAGTTTCAAGAAATGGATAAACTTCAAGAACATCAGGAATTGCATGAGTATGGCCTAATATAATACATTCGTCACTATATGTGCTAAACAGTGTGTAAAATTGTTAAATCAGATGTGTATTAGTGTCCACACTGTTTTAGAACTTTTAACTGATGTTAATGATATTTGACGGTTTAGGAATTATACACGGTGGTTCAAAAGTCAATGCCACCCCCCACCTTTTTTTCGTAAATTTTATAGGTATGACAATTCTGTTAATTCAGTTAAATAGGAAGTCATGTGTGAGCTATCCACTGATGTTATTAGATTTTACGTACGTCCATTTATTCATGGAAACCCAAATTATACTTTTTAGCCATAACACTTAAGACAAAAATGCTACGCTGCAGTACAGTATTGCACTGCTGTGAAGCCATTTAATGTAATGTAGGAGCTTATTGAACCGAAACTTTCACTGCAGTACACCACTGTACTGCAGTGTTCAAAAACATTGTAACAACATTAAATAGCTGTCAATGAAGACGAAAAGTTGATGGCATACAAAAAAGAACCATTCTCTTCTTTATCCTCTCATTTTTAAAATTTACACTTATTTATGGGAATTCTTATGCCTAATCATTCTCATGCTAAATTTACTCAAGAAATTTTACTTTTATTCAGAATATTTTGTCTGATCTAGGTTTTTATTTTAAATGGTTAACACTTGGTAAAGGTAAAGCTCTAGAGCTTCACAACTCATGTTATTTTTAGTTATCTATAAAACTTCAAAAAAAAAAAAAAAACACAACAAAATAAATGCTATAATACATGTACTTACTGGATGAGTCGAGAAATAGTTCCTTAGTTTAATTGATCTGTTTGCACTCAATTGAAAATCGTACTAACAACCAATTGCAGTAAACAACATTGTCCACAAGGTGTCCGCAAGACGTTGTCGTTATTATGTCATAGCACTAGTAACCATCTTATACGATAAGCAAATGTATATCCACTCGTAGTTCGGCTGTCGGATCACAAGGTGAACAAATTTGACCCCGGCACCGTTTTCGGCTTCACTTGTCACACCTGTTGTAGGCAGAAGTAATTGATAGTGATGTTTTCAGAAAAAAATGACAAGCAAACTGGTGTTGCCAAGACTCAATTCTGTGATGTAAGGTTGCATCCTGGGGGGACACCATCTTCCACGACTTCTTCTGGCCGGCTGTGTCAGAAAAGTGGCCTGCAATAGTCACGAATTGACAACAGAATTGAGCGGAACGAAACCCACTCAATTTTTCCTTTCTTCGAGGTAACCTCCTTTTCACTAATTTACCTTTGAAATATTTAACAAATACTAGAGCAGTGTCTGTTTGTGGGTCTCCTGCTTTTCTGGTGCTGTTGAGAATCTCAAGAACGATCGTAGCTTACTGAGGAATACAGTTTTACGGTTGGACAAATTGGTAAAAGACGTCAAACCCTCTCAGTTTTTCATTTCCTGTAATAATATGGCGTAGGAATTGCATTTTCGTCGTAGTTCCATTGCGGAGGAAGTACTTTTGAGTTTCCTGGCCAAATGGACGAGAAAACACTCTTGGGCACGGGATTGGCACCTACGTTCTTGTCATGCACGCCCACTTTTCTCAGCTTGTTAAGATTTTTGCCTTATTTGCATACATGGTTGAGTGTTTTCTTATCCAAGATCCGCCGGGTAGGGCAATGATTTCGTCCAACCAACAACTGGGTCGATCTGCTTGATATTCATCTCCTGCTCAATATTCAACTCGGTGTATGGAAAAAAAAAGCTGTTTTGCAGGAATCGCGACTTTAGGTTTGCTTCGTTAACTCGGTGCTTGCGTAATTAATCGGCGATTATAAAAACAGAGGAACTGCCGAGGGAGGTGGTGAAGGACTTGCCGGGTTGATCGTAAATTTTTGACTTTAATGGGGAAGTTTAACCCTAAATGTTAACTTTTATCGAGCTTCACCCCGTTTAGTTTTATGGCGGTGGATTTTGTGGATCGTTAATGCTTGATAGCCATTAAAATATTAAAATTGGTTACAGTTAATGTCTTAATATTTTGGGTCGTAATGTGTTAAATTTCATGCACCTGAGGTGTTTTATTTTTCGTCACATGCATTGTGTTTGTTGATGGTTGATTAATTCCCTAAGAATTAATAAAAATAATTCATGTATTTTACAGAAATTATTTCCTTGTACAAATAGACTCCGCTTAATGGGACTATGTTTGTCTAGAGGTGATCACACTAAACGGAGCCCACTGCATTCCATTTTATTTGTGTTAAATTTCGCCTTTGTTTTTGGTATTATTGGGCGCAATTTGAAAGCTTTTGCAGCATATTGTGTACTAACGGAGCTTAACTAACTGAAAAACTTGCAATTTGACCTGGGCAACTGACCCATGCATGGTTCAAACACAATTTCCTCGACAATATAGCTTTGGCCATTGATCATAATGTTTTTCTTGGCGATTTAAGTTATAAAAGGCTGGTTTTGTCCAACCAGTTCGTTGTGCTATATATATATATATATATATATATATACTATCATGCAAATTTAATTGTTCAAAATGCCTTCACAGACTGATATATTGTTGTGAGAAGTTTACTTTTTTGCACTTCGAAGTGTAAAAGCTTCTACTTTGATAATGTACACCTTTCCAACAAATAACCGAAATTGTGATGGCACCACGAGAATGCATGTTTCTTTACATGTACAATGTACTTGTATAGTGTTGGAATTTGGAGTCCTTTTTTTTTATTAAGCATCAAAACGTACGTTTTTGTAATCCTTTGAAATTTTAATCAAATAAGGAAGAACATCTTGTTCATTTCACGACACGCTAATTTTCTCATCTTAATATTTGATACGACTGTTTAGCATTTTAAACCTTTAGAAAGAAGCCACTACAGAACTTCCAGCACATTTTCTTATAACCAAAGTTTAACGATTTTATTACCTGAAATATAAGCCCAAATGTCTTTTTTTGCATCCCATGGCCTGCAAATAAGGATATAAACTGCTCGTTAAATGTATTATAGGCGTTCAACAAGTGTTGTTGTAATCAACCGGTACTTGTATTATTAAACTAAAGAGTAATTAACATGTATAGGGATATATAAATGTGTATGGTAAGCATGCTAATTTCAAACTGAATCGCCAATGGCGTCTTCAGGATTATTTTAATAGGGTGTGATTTACATAAAAAATTGGTTTATGTGCATGTAATTTTATTATTGCAGTATTATACGTATTAGTAAGTGCAGCCCAGTTTATTGGACCAATTGATAACGGTTATGGTCAAAAAGGTTAACTGCATGGCGTGGGGCGTAATTAGCTAACGGCTAATTAATTTTTGGCTTCAAGGTTATCATTATAATCCAGTTATTAACTTCCTCCTAAGCCAGGCCTTTTTCCCTGGCTAGAACGAAACTTGTTATATTAATATTCGATTATAACGAATTTATTATGCAGGAATATTTCATAGACCAGTTGTTATCCGGTAAATTTTCCAAATATGGGGTTTGCTACATGTGTTTTTCGGTGTTATTAAAAAGCATTCAAAAGTAACTTAATTATTTATTCATCTTAATTTGGATAATAATCGTTGATTATTTAAATGTACACTTCTACACGTACTCGTGGGTGTATATGGGCATCGCTTTAGCTGAACCTGTAAATAGCATTCTCCCTCCAAGTAGTACACCTTAATTATGGTTCGTTCTCAATGGGGTGCGCATTTCACAGGTTTCACTGTTTAAAAAGTTTCGGAGTGGTAATAGGAACTGGAAAAGTCAAGAAAAACAGTAGTGTATTCTCATTATAAAAATACAACCACGTTACAGTGTACATAATTTGCTTTATTGATATACTCATTATGGTTAGAGCCTAAAGCGAATCGAAATAATAATAAGCTTCATGTAGGCCACATGAAAATTAATTTGGCGACCAAACGTCCTAATAACGTTGGCCTAAATGCGTGCTTTCCAGAGGAAACAGATTTGGCATAAAATGTGTAAAATAACGTTTAATACACTGTATTATTAAAAAGTAGGACACATGAAGAATTTTAAAAATTCTATGGCTCTTCTGTTCCTATGAAAGTAAGCTTATTTGTAATTCAAAAAATGCCGAGTTATATCACTTTTATAATTTATTTCCGACAAACAATTAATTAATCTGTATACACGAATTCATCCAGCCATTTCTAATTACTAATTAGCTTTAGTATACCTGAGCTTGTTAAAATTTCGCTTTGTATTCGGTGTAACTGCTGCTGTCGGACACTTCCGTCCAGTCTTATCGTTTTCTTCCATATAAATTTGATAAAAGCTGCTTGTCTTTCAATGCCCTGCTAGTTTTCTAATCAATCTGGTTTGTATTTGCCAAATATTTCAGTAATGAATTCAGGTCTGTGGCTTCTCAACCTTTTTTCCCTTTAACGCGAATGCAAATGCAATAATTAGCAAATTTTATTGGGGAGGAAAAGCCAAAATGTTAAATTAAGAACCAGAGCGTGATAGATGTATGCTATGACCCCATTTTTTTGGTAGAAATGTCCATTCGTCGAGTGCAATCGATGACATTTTTAGTGGAAGACCTATTGGGAAATCAGGAAATGGATGGAACCGTATAAATCAAACTAATTTGAATTGCTGAATCTGCTGCACCATGAGGGACGGTATTTTAAACGGAGAAGGGTTAATCGACCATAGGAGACCCCCACAAAAACCTCAATGCCTAAAACATTGCAAATTTTAACCTAAATATCAACTTATCTTATGATATCTCCGTAACTACATGCCTGACAACTAGCCGATATTTATTTGAAATCTGACCTAAACAGAGAAGTTCGCTCTAATTTTCTCTTGCATGCATTTGCCGCCATCTTGCTTTTTCTAGTTTTAGTGACAAAAACGCATATTTTTCATAAAATCGCAGTTTATTCAAATAAAGATAATAGAAAAGTCAGACAATAATGCATGTAAATTAGTTTACATTGTTTAGTAAAAACAGTGCAGTGAGAGGCCGACATCTTTATGCGCAAATAAATGCATTCATTTCAGGACAATTTATTGTCATTTTGGAATAGATTTTCCAAATTTATGCTTATGTCAATTATGGTTGATTCCACGCTATGAGCATTTTGGCGGCTGCTTATTACAGAAAAGGCTAGTTTTTCTGACAAATAATGAGGAAATGCCAATTTAACAATAGGCATGTGAAATTGTGCATTCGAATATATGTTTCTTTTCGGAAGGGAAAGTTGTTCTCACGAATTCTACAATATTCACAAAATAAAATGTCCTAAACTACACATAGGTGAAATCCTGCTGCGTCGATTATAAGATTAGCCGCTGGAATTGCATGCACGTACATAATTGATGACTTAGCAGACAATGAGCGGTTTCTTGTACTTTAACTAGCGCATCACCTCTTGTGGGAATGTGCATTGGGAGCCATGGGAAAAATAGCAAATCACGATTTATCCGGCGCTCAGACCAAGGGCCAAATTTAGGAATTTTGGCGAAATTGATGTAAATATCAATAAAAGTTAATTTCGAGTAATTATTACTGGATTTGAGTTTGTTTTTGTATCGAAGGGGTTAAGAGCTTGCTGAAATTTGCACCTCTTCTTGCTGGCTGAGAATTATGTTTAAGACAGTCGTAAATTGTTCGATACTATCACGACCTGTCGGCCCGAACATAACCGGCAATTAAATGGCAAACAGGTGATTAAGATGCAATATTAACTGACTTTATCCCCTGGCAATGCCTGTTCACAGCTCACCTGATAAGACGTATAGCGCCATCCATTGGCGTTTACTACAATTTTTCACCTAAACCCAAACCGGTTTCTCGGTTCTGATGTAAACATGGGTGTGATGGCCATCGATTTTAAATCGAAATAATCTTATTTTGTGTTTGCAGGCTTAGAAAGAGGAGTGCATCCTCTTATGGTCCTATTTCTAATATAATTACTGCAATGCAATACTGATCCATGCAGGCAGCAGAGTGGACATTAAATCTTTCCAAAATTATAAAGTTTATTACAAAGAAACTATTATATAATATACAGCTTCATGGTTTGTGGCATAAGAAACTTGTGCACCCTTTGCCGCCTGCAGAATGCTGAAGTAATATTCATTTTCGCAATACATGTGCATGTATGTGTTGTAAGCTTTCAAATGGTCGCTTATGTAAAATACTTGCTGCAGTTTCAAAGCTTTTCGCTGAAATTCCCCTTAAATTTGGCATAAACTACATTGCTTTTGCATTAAGGACATTCAGGTGGTGGTTAGTGGTCAGTATTCCTCCCTAAAATTTCCCTGCGCTGTATATCGATGAGTTGATCTCATGATGCTTAAAAACACATGTGATCTTTCTCCAGCATTAATGAGAGTATCTTTGAAAAAAAGATATATGTACATGAATCGAGTACATGTACATTATTACACGTCCTTAGTGAAATTGAGTGCTAAAATATTCGTAAATTTTGATCATCTACGGGTTCAGCTATTAATTTACATGTATATTGCCCCGGTCAGGTTTCCTATTTTGTCTTTAAAAACTAAATAAAATTATTTTTTAATCTAGTTATAAAAATATATTTCCGGATAACTTTATAGCCATATTATAGGACAAATTTCGTATCATTTTTACGTTTTCCGGGACGCCAACTTTTCTGAAAACTTAAAATGTGGTTATAAATGTAGTAAAATCAGTCAAATCAACTTAAATTTAATAAATGGGCGAAATGCTGAAGTTTTTCTCTTGGTACACGAAACAAGTTTGACTTTCCTCGAAATAGGATCGGCTTATTTTATCTATGCCAAACAATTGACCTAAACGAGCAATCAGTGGAATTGCATGCAAACTTAAGTCAGTTTTAACCTTGTCCCAGCCTATAATCTGCATTATTTATGTTACGTAGCAGGAAAATGATATTGCTGCAAATGGGGAAAGGGCACCTTGTTTCTTCTACTGTTTAACCCGTTCAGAGAACTCTCCCGTGTGGGCAGAAGAAGACGGATTGGGGTTAGACAATGGGTATTCTGGAGAAAATGCCAGTCTATTATCCGGAGGTTGAGGTGAAGGGTCAAGAGCAACAAATTACGACATTGCGGCGAAAGTTACAGGAGCTGGGGTTAGCCCACCCCCAGCTTAGTTGGGCAGAAGGTCGGCTCACGGCCTGGGATAATAATGGCTTATTTAAGGAAAATTTAGCCGTTTTTAGGAACTGGTTATCTACATTTTAGGACTTCATATTATCGACTTATCCTGCATGGTTTCATGGTTTTCAAGCACATTTTTCAGATCGACAATCGTCCACGTAAATGTTGCAAATATCAAGTGCTACTGAGACCATCAAATTGTGAACTTGAAATTACGTCTTCTAGAATGAGTTAATTCAGTGGCACTTCATTTGTGCGACTTATGTATGTTGAAAATACTTATGTTGAACACATTTGTGCTATGATATACGACGAATTACTGTCCATACAAATATATTGAAAACATTTTTTTTTATTAAGTTAAACGACAAACTTTTTATTTTTGACAATATATACAGGGTGGAAGAAAAGTCGGTATCTTATCGATTTGATTCAAAGTAATGGCCGATATCAACATTCTGCTAATGGGAGTGAATGGTATCGTGCCCTGGTGCTATCCAATGGTGATGCCAAACGTGACTTTTAGGGTCATCTTCAAAGTCATCTAATTTGTAACCCTTAAACGGTTAACGCTAGAACAAAACATCCAATTAGAAAGTTGCAAGGCAAAGCCAAATTAGTCATAATGCATTGTAAAACGTACGATAATAATAGCTGTGCAAGACGATTTCACTTGCAAAATGTCAACATGCATGTGAATGTTGCTCACCAGCAATGCTTACTTGTATTGCAAGTTGCTTTCATTAAGGGGCAATGTTAGCTTTGTTTCACAAAGTAATATGAATATGTAGAAGCATTTGCTTCTAAAACAGATAAAGAAGCATTAATAAATGATTGCGTAACGGATTTAACTTTAGTAGTAAGAAAACAAACATTGTCCCTTATTGAAAGCATCTTGCAATACAAGTAAGCATAAAAGTGAGCAATATTCAGGGACATGTTGACATTTTGTATGTGAAATCTCCTCTTACACAACTGTTACTATCGTACGTTTCACAATGCATTATGACTAATTTGGCCATGCCCTACAACTTTCTAATTGGACGTTTTGTTCTATCATTAACCGTTTAAGGGTTACAAATCAGATGACCTTAGAGATGGCCCTAAAGGTCACGTTTGACATCACCATTAGATAGCGCCTGGGCACATTATTCTTCACTCCCAATAGCAGAATGTTGATATCGGCCATTACTTTGCAGCAAAATCGATAAGATAGGTGCCTACAGACTTTTCTTTTACCCTATACTATAGTATATTGTTGAAAAGAAGCACTGTGCTTTGAAAATCGCCGATCATAGGGCAATTTTTATGTGCACGCATTAGTTAATTTATTAATTAGCATGGTAGATATTGGGCTTGCTTGATCTTGAGGTTAGTTTTTCCTTAAATGTATAATATCCTTAACTAATAGCCGAATTGAAAATTTTGACCCATCCTGTACTGCTTGAGCTTGAATTTGGCTAATTTTCTAGTGCAGCCATTAATTTGTAGATGGCGACACCTGAATGGATCCTGTCTAAATCTCGTCTCATCCTGCTGCACACCAGTGATGGTGACCTCATCTTCAGTTGCATAGTTTTCCCCATTCAGCGATGACTTAGTCGCATTATGCAATAGTCTGGGAAGTTTCTTTGACTGAATGCCAAATTTTGTGGGCTCATAAACAGAAGATATTTGACACGATACCAGCTTGTATGATGAGATGAATGAAAATAAATGTTGTAATACTAGAAAGTTGGCAAGGTTAATTATTACCTGGAGCACACTATGGGAAACCGAGCTAGGACATGGTTAAAGTTTAACAGCTACTTTGAAATCTTTGTAATGTAATCAAGCTGGGATGCAGTACATGTTGGTGTACAGTTCAATAAATATTTTTGTTTAAAACATTATATTCTCCGTTTGTCATAGTTATGCATGTAGTCAGATTCTTGTTAGCATTCATCCTAGGTTTTAAAGAAGGGTTTGTTGAAGTGGACTTTGAATTTACATATTTTAGTGAAAGTACCACAATAATAACGACTTTACTGTACTTATTAATGCGTTAATTTGTGTATATTACAAAAGTTTTTCACGAGCTTTAAACTTTTACTTTAACAAATTCTGGGTTAAAATCCTCACTGACTTGTGCTGCTATATAAAAATTTGGAAGGCGAACTACAGTATTATTCACTATATATGTACACGTACATGTATATGTGTATACGCTCGAATTTTTCACTGCTGGAATTGTCATCATTTTATGTCACTATGATAAGCTTTTCGTACAATGCTATGGTGCTGCACTTTTGCAGAGAGCGCGTCCTACAATTTTCTATGGTTAGTAGATGTTGCTTAACGCACTTTTTTTTATAAAGTAAATTCGACTTGAATTATTGCGGATATTTGCATATTATTCAGACAGCTGAATACCAACAGCATTAGATCAAAATGATCGCGTCAGAATTGACCCCTTAAAACAGGTACTAAAAACAAACCAAAGGTTTCAACCGTTATATTTACTGTTAATTCTTGTAACAACAAAGTTTCTATTTGAAATCCTGTAGCAACTGAAGTACATGTAGATATAAGTGCATGCGTCTCTTGCTAATGCAAAATTTTACTTACTACATTACAAACTGTATGTCTCTGAGTGTTATGAGGAGCCAATTTTATTTCCCATGCTTAAATTTAAGCTAACATCAGTTTTTCATAGTTTATTTCCACACAAATTCTTCATATTTGCGTTTTGTCAATTTTATTCAATCGACAAATTTTTTGAAAGCATACTTTCACATGCTTGCAAAACATTACTAGGCATGTTGTGTATTTCAGAAATGTCGCAATTGTCTTTTTCATATTCGGAAATACTGAAACTTCTGCAATATGTGTTCATGTATAAAGTGTAGATGTATAAATGTTCTCTATAGATGACTTTCCATAATTTCTCCACATGTAGATATTTTACATGGTTGAGAATATGGTTAAGACTACAATGTACTCTGGTGTAGAAAATGTTATTTTTCTGGAAGGATTTGATCACTTGCTGGTTGCTTGGAAGCCTTGGTTAGTGGGCACGTACTAGATCTCTCGCCAGTCCAGTTTGACTGCTTTCTTGCAAGATTGCGATCTGTAAATTGCTATTAGTGTTTCGATAAATTGGTATCTGGGCCCCACACGCATGCAACAATTTTGAAGGCAGATCAAATACCAACAAGAAAAGTTCGTGTTGAGCATAGATGCGCAGTTGCCACTCTTTGGACTTCTTGAAGCACATCCACTCTCACATGCCTCGATGTTTTCTCCTTGACCTTTTTTGCTCTTTGGATGCGCCTTCTCATTACTTGCGCAAGACATGCCTGCACGTCCTCCGCTTATTTTGTTTTGAGTTATGCTCAACCCACCAAAATAGCCCGAAGAGCGATTTTGGGTGTCTTATCTCCACGTGATGGATGCCCCACAATTTGCTTCCAAGTGCTATTAGAAGTTACTTCAAGTGGGAGGCTCTGGGTCATCGTGAGAACTTTTCCAATTCGTAAATTTAATCTTTTAAATATTTTTTCTGGTTTGCATGCAGGGCCAATGGATCAGCCGTGGTTAGTGGGCACGTAATCGGGTATAATAGCATTATAGCAAAATAGTATTGTGCTGATTAGGTGTTGTGCATCGCATAACGATTTTTATTGACCAATTCTTGTTATACTGTATGCACGTTCTCAGTTGTCCATTGTGCTATCCCGAGAATGGAGGCATTTATATTTACAATGAATATTGTAAATCGCTGAATGATTATCAGATATGAAGCAATGGTTTAGTCTTCTTCCTTAATTGCTATAGCAAAGATGTGTATACAGCATCTTTTGGGACCGTATTGCATTCATAAAAATTGGAAATAACCTTTGAAACTCGTATGAAGCCAGCAGATGTATGGCTTGTCATTGAGATCTATCCGGGCATTTGACCTGTCTTCTGCGGTCATCTTGGGTCCACATGTTGATGCGAGTTTTTCAAATGTTTACCTGCAGTTTTTATTACCTTGGCCAATCCTTGGCCCGGGTGGCATCATGTTAGAAAAGTTAATATCACTTAAATATATGTCGGCCAGCATTGATATTTTTCGCCCATCAAGCATTATTACTGCCATGTAGCGAACAATAGAGCACGTTTGATGCTTTTCATCCCTGCTTTATTAGCAGGTAATTGCATTGAGATGCGCCTATTAAGCGCACTTAATGCGCACTTGTGTTTAGTATTGTATGGCAGCGGGGAAGGCTATCTTCCAATCATTATACTAGTTTCCTGGCTAAAAATGATCCACCCTATTGTTTATTCAGTTTATTCAGGGTATCCACTGGCTAGGGGGGTGGTGTTTGCATAATTTGAACCTAGAGTTTCGTACCTGCCAGTTTGCCTTCAGCTGGAGCTGCCCACGTCTTTTATGAATTTTTGGTGGATAGAAATTGTATTTTTTTTCTGATTTTCAACTTGCCGAAACAGGTTTTGAAACAATGAGCCATAATCGAAATTTGCACAAGCTATTCTGTAATATTAATACTTTTGAAGGTGTTTCTTTTTGGGAAAAAAACTATGTGAAAATTGACCATCAAGAAACTCGACTACACAAAGTCTAGCTTGGAATTAAATAACATCAGAATTCTAAGTGGAATAGCAAATCTTAGTGGAAACAGTATATAGTAGCTACATGTATATCTACGTTCGATGACGGCCAATGTTTTAAGTTTTTGTGTTTGGTGGTGTTCATGTGTGTTGCAACTTGACAGGTTTTTATGACAAGCTGCGCATTTAATGGCGTAACACGCAGGCTTCTCCTATTAAATACATGCAACAATTCGCTACATGATTAGAAGTACATTAATATGAGATTGGTTTTATTTTGAATTCATCAAGACCTAAACAGCCAACTTTCATCACCTTCTCTGGTTGCTATATAATGGCATCACATTGTAACATTGTCACAAGGTAACAGTTTGCGTGTTTGATTTTAAACGTGTTTCTTTGCTATAAGAATCACATCAATCAATATCATAAAAGGCGTTGTGTGGTGTGATATATATCTCGTTTTTATTATAAAAATAAAATAAGGAAGTTGTATATTTATCAGATAGTGCGATTTTAAATAAGCACTGATAGTGGACGGATTTTGGAAAGCTGAAGGCGAAAAAAAATGTGATGACATAAATATTAACAGCGTGCTAAATTACAAACATAAGTCCCCTTGAGCCATTTGGTACTTTCACAACGCATTAAAATTATATCCCTGTTTTTTTACATGGTGTCATCATGCGTTTGTGATGCGATACACGTCCTGTACTTCCAGGGCCAAGCTTTTTTTTTGTTGTAAAACATTGGTTTTCTTGTAATGTTTGGGATCATCATAAAATACATTCCCTTCTAAGAATGACTTAATAAAAAACTATGAAATAAAGCAAGAAAAAAATTGAACAGGTACAGAGATAAATGCGATATATGTTCTGAAACTGTATTTAATTAACATTTGTTCCAGAAGAAAACAGGCCAGCGTGGCAGTCTATTTAATGTTTCCTGAAATTGTGTCGTTTATACGTTTAAAGAATTTTGTGTAGGCATGCATGCTCTACATAGCTACCGTCCTACATGTAGTTAGTGTCCACGCCATTCCATTGCCATTTAAGTTTACACATGTTCGGATTTCTGTATAATGGTTTGCTTTTTTAATTCTGCTACCTCGAAACAAGTCACAAATGCAATTTTATTGCATGGTTTTTACTGCAATTCAGTGTGTTTGTAAGCATTGAAAGTGGAGAGGCAACATTGGGTTGGCTGGCCTTGCACGAGGTATTGCACGCAGTCATGGGCAGAAGATGCACGCATCAGCAACAGGTGATTCTTGGCATATCCGCCAGGATCAGTAATTTATTCAACAGACAGAATGTTCGTCCATTAAAGGGGTTGATTTTTTGCTACTTGTGCCTAATTTATATGATGTTTGTTGATGAATGTACTAGACTTGTTAGGTTTTTAGGAATGCAGAAACGTGTTGAAAACTTGAGGGAGGGAACCGTCTGATTTGATATACCAACTATTAAACTGACCAGCTAACAAAGGTAGACTAAGATAATATCACCAACATCTAACTTGTTAGAACCTCACTGCTAAAGGGCAACACTGTCAGGGTGGCATATTAGCTAGCTAGAATATATAAGCATACACTGTACATGTACAGTATGAATGGTTTCCACGTATGTCCAGTTCCCAAAAACTTGAGAAATCTGGAATTGACAGGGAAAAGTGATTTTTTGTGTGTGTGCTAAAGTCAAGAAAATATGCCACCTTTGTTTTCGCAAAGCCAGTTTATTATTAATCGTAAAAGTCAAGAAATTGAACACTCGGCCAGTCCTGGATCTATAGAAATGGGAAATTGTCTGTTTAATTAATTCTAACACCATTTTACGTAAATAAAAATCGACAAATCTTTTTCCCACTTTTTTACCAAAAAAAAATTTTTTTGTCTACTCGTACAAATATTTAATGACATGAATATTTGCTGAAATTCTAATTATAAAATTATATAAGAGGTTTTGCTCAGATTTTGTATAAATATAATTAACTTTTAATAGTAATTTGTGTGATACCAGGATGAAATCAGGCAATTTTAAATTGCGTTCTAAAACAACTTCTAAAAAACGAGACACGAAGTCGTTAGGAATATTTTAAAATAGAACTGGAGAAGTCATTAAATTTGAAAATTTCTTACCCTGGGTTTATAGAATGTCACAATAGATAAATGTTTATATTAGCCGTTAGTTTAATGAGAAAAATCGTAATTACAAGTTAGTTTATGAAAATGTTATAGCTATGTCGACTAATTGTTATGTATACTTAGCAAATGGGGCGTTTATTAGCTTGTACTGTATAGTTATTTAATTAGTTTATGTACCAATGTTCATGCACTTATGAGTCATTCAGCCCATTTCCAGTTATAGAAGATAGCAAACATACAAGTGTTTATGCTGCAATGTGCATTAAATATTTCGCCTATATGCACATTGTATTTTTTAAATTTCATGACTTCACGATAACGAGTTTTGGAATTGCATTGAGTTGGCACTTGGTATGCGGAAGG